>JAHWFP010086357.1:8807-67503 GCA_023313725.1 Lithobius niger
ATGGCAGCTGAGTGTTTTGCATACATGTGTGCATTAACTTTCTGTTTTAGGCTTTCATTTTGGATTCAAAAAGAACCCTAAATGAAATCTCCCTCGTGGGGGCTGTAAGGAAGCTAGTCTTCACCTTAGATTTGAGAGGAGACCTCAACTCAAAACATCAACAACCTGAGGGTTTATCGTTTCATGCAACGAACAAATTTTTTTTCATTAGCGCTCGCTAGCACTCAATAGGCCTAAAAAAACCTCCGTCTTCAAATTGTTGTATCTCCACAAAAAATGGACCAAAACGTTTGGAATTTGCGGCCCTTAATAGACCTGAACTTTACCTTGATTTCTGCGGAAACAGATCCGCAAAATTCCTTTCCAATAATTCACACCATCCGTTTGAAAAAACTTCCAAACTGACCGACACCGCATCCAATGCTCCAATCGCCATATTTTTTAACTCTGTACATTTGTAATTACTTTTCTTTTCTAGAAGGCAAAAGCCACCCAGCTAAGTGTTGTTTTAGGAGGTATTTAACCTCACATACATGTATTCTAAAAACCCAACACTTGATGTTTTTATTTTAACGAAGGCCAAGTTTATTATGAAAACTGCGACTGTATTTATTATTGTTAGCGGCTGCAATAATATTTCACTATTTTTCATGCGTTCTAGCATTCAGGGAATACGCTGGTATATTTAACCTTTTTATTTTATTATATTTGGGCAACTATTTAGCAAAAACTGGGTCTCTAAGCACTACTGATCCCGGCTGGCTTTCCTACGAATTTTAACTAACTTTTTTCCCCAATGTATATTTTTATTCTGCAAACTCCAAGACACTGGGATCGTAGTAACGTTCCTTATATTAAAAATCACGTTTGCAATATGATTTGAGCTGAACACTTCTCCCCCCCCCCTCCCTCAATAGTTGCGATGTATAACATCGTAGTTTAAAACAAAACAAAATTATAGGCATATACACGTTGTTGTGAGTTCAAAACTCGATTGCACCTTTCTAAACCAAGGCCTCCCATGCCCCTAAAAGTCGGCAATTCCCTTTGCTCTAATGGTTGCTCAAATTCCCTTCCAACCAGATCACTGCATTCAATTCCCCCTCCAGTCAGAGCAGCGCAGCTCCCTCGTCCGTCCGTGCTTTCACTACCTCATGCTAGAGTGACTGTAAGGAATTTGCAACATTTTCTTTACGATACTGGAGATAGGCTACCTCCAAGCAACAAAACGCCAGATTTTTAAATCGAAACTGTTAACCCTAAACTTGGTGATGTAGGGAGGGCAGGAGAAATTGAACTTTTACACTCAACCTTGTTGAAATCTCGAAAGATCGTCAAGAAAACCCAAGTGGTCTTACTAGAAGGCCTGAAATCTTCAATTTCGAATTTATTTATTTTTCAAAAAATACCGAAATGTAAACAGCGCTGCTGCGAAAAATTGTGATGCACATCGTTGTAGTTTGACATAAAGCCACGTAGATTATGCTACCTACACGTTTCACAATTGTTTATTAAAGTCCTCTCACAAACAATAGGGGTACTTCACACAGCATAATAATCGATTTTATTGATGTCTGAAACTGTTTATATCTTGCAACAACTCACGTGTACAACGCATGTTGGTTAGCACTAATGCCGCCGTTTTCACTTACTATTTTTTTCAAAGTGTCTTAAATCTTCGTAAAAGATGCTTAGCCTTTGATCTTAATAATGTTCAGATTCCAAATATATTTACCTTTTTTTAATTCGGTTGAGTAGTTTTAAAACTATGAGGCAAAACGTGTCCGCTTCCTCAGTTCAATGCTTTAGCGCCATGTTGGAATTTTACTTGCGTAAGTAAAAACGATCGGCTCTCTCATGCAAACCAGAAGTAGCTCGAGCGTCGTTGGTGCCGAATTTGGCTGTCCAAAACTCTACACCAACCAGTGAATTGGATACTTGGAAATTTAGGCTCTGAACAAATCCTAAGGAGCCTTATATGTCTAGCATTCCTCGGGGTCCGCGCAGACAGCAAGTTGGAGCCGTTTCCGAAGTATAAAAACTCAAGAGAAAGTAAATATCGTTAGCATAGCTCGACCTCGCAAAACACCCATCGTCACGTTCTCTGGGAGAGCAATGTCCTGCCCCTGCAAATTGCACCAAAACGCAGCAATGGTAGTGGACATGTAAGTTAACCTAGTTATACTTGAATTTCGTTTAGGCCAGTTATTTGAAAACTTAAATGTAACTTAAACTTAATTATCACGATCGGGGTAGGTTTTTGCAGGTGAAATAACTTTTGGGATGATTTTATAAAACTTTAATTTCATTCCCGTTTCAATTTAACACTTTCAAAACGTGAATTTTTTTCCAAAGTAAAACCAAAGACTAGCATCTTAACCAGACAGCTAAAGGTTGCATGTGAATCGTCGTCAGTGACCTCATGTGAGTTGAATCTTTATTCAATATTACTTGCATTTTTGCGAAAATGTACTTCTAGTTTGAAGTTGGTGAAATTTCTTGATCGTTGTTGATACTTGAGTGTTAAGCACGATTTACTTAACGATTTTTTTTTGTTGTTGCTGAAATCTAAAACCAAGATTTGTTGTAACCAAAATGAAACTGCAAACTATAATATAATAATAATATAATATATAGAGACGATGCACGAGGCATCCACCCACCCGAATTCCCAGGCGGCAGATTAAACACTGTTTTGTAAATAATTTATTAACCAATGTTCAATAAATGTAAATAGAGCGTCAGTCTGTTTCCAACCAATATTTACTTAGTTACTTAAACTTAGAAAATTTTAGTTTAAAGTTAACTGCTAGTAAATGCACGTTTTTTCCATGGTGGCAGCAAAGAATTACCACTTGCCAAGTTAGGTTAGTTTTATGAAAGCATTAGTCCGCAACGTCGCTCCCTCCTTGAATAGTGGCCTGCTATGCTTGTTGTCCTGAAACCCAGCAAAATTGGAAAGAAAGACCAGTAGCCTAACTTTGCAATACAGTATCCGCACCAGTACTATTAGTGACGTTTGCCGGCACACTGTTTTGGGTCGACGCCGCTACAAACTGGTGGGCAGCAGTTGGGATTTTCCACAAGTGCCGTGATCCCAGACGCCCGAGCTTACGTCAACACAAGCTCAACCTCTGCTAGCCTTACTACCATAACCAGTTGTCTTCAACTAAGAAGAGTAATCAGTCATGGATGCCATTCCACAACTGTAAACTAGGATCCAGTTTTCCAGTCCTCCAAACCAGAGTGGGAAGCAGCGTTTCATCGTGGAAGCCGAGTATGTAGTTTTAGTATCACCTTTAACCATTATACTAAACCAGGATCCAGTTTTCCAATCCAGAGGGGGAAGCAGCCTTTCATCGTGGAAACCGAGTATGCAGTTTTAGTATCACCTTTAACCATCATACTAAACCAGAATTCAGTTCTCCAATCCAGAGGGGGAAGCAGCTTTTCATCGTGGAAGCCGAGTAAGCATTTTTGGTATCACCTTTAACAGTCATACTAAACCTGGATCCAGTTCTCCAATCCAGAGGGGGAAGCAGCTTTTCATCGCGGAAGCCGAGTATCCCGTTTTGGTATCACCTTTAACCCTTTGAGTGCTAAACCCGAGAAAATCTCGGGCCAAACACAAGCACAGGTTGAAGTATTAAAAACAGAGTCCTTACTACGCGCGAGATGGCCAACAATGCAGGAATGACAACAATACTAGGTTCCCTTAACAAGCCGACTCTAGAGACGGCCGTGGCCGAGTTGGTAGAGGCGTGTGCCTCACGTTTAACAGCTCCTTCAGGTTGCTAGTTCGAGCCCCGTCCAGGTTACCCCTACTTTTTTGGAGATATAAAAAAAAACTCAGCTCTCAAAGGGTTAACCGTCATTATCACCTTTAACCGTCATACGAAACCAGGAAACTACTGATGGTCAACTTCGCCAGAAAACGAAGACGACGCCAAAGTGAATGTACAGGTTAGTGCACGGACTTCATGTCTTTGTTGTTGCCAAGCCAGAGGGTGTTTTTTTAAATGTTTTTTTTTTAATGCCGAAATTTTATGGTAAAATTTACAACTGTGCTTGAGGTCAAGAAATTCATGTATGTACTGATCTGGATTGTGGTTGATGGACAAATTTTTAATTTGACTTTAATAACCGGTTAGATTTCTTGCTGTAAATTTAAAGAGTTTTCATAAAAATAGTTTTTTTATGATAGCCTAATTCTCCAAAAGAAAACATGGCCACTTTTGAGGATTTGATTACAAATATCCGAAATAAGGATTTAAAAAATGCATGCCATATTTTTGGCTTAGCAAAAAGTGATATTTGAAGTAATTCAGTAAAACTTTTGCAAGATGCAGTAGAACGAAAAAAGGTTGCTTTCTGATCTTGAAGACGGCTATCGAGCGTCGAGAGCAAACGTTAGTTGATAAAGAATTAGCAGCTTTTAAATTTCAAGAAATTCGTCAAAAGGATGAGGAACTTAGAATTAAGGCCTTAGAGGGCGAGAATGATAAAGTAAAAGTTGGCACTAGATGCACAACGTGAGCACGAACGGTCTGAAAGAGCAGCCGATCGTGAACATGAACTCAAGTTAAAAGATAAAGAGGAAATAATGAAGCACAAAAATCTGATGCTTTAAATACTTCAATGACGCCCAACCAAGACGATCCGGTGATAAAGCCTGGTAAAGTGAGTGAAGCAGTTAGGCTACTAACTAATTGGAGTGTTAAATCTGAGATTAATACTTTTTTAACCATATTCGAACTTACTATGGAAACTCAACGGGTACCCCGGTATCAGTGGGTGGTAGGGTTACAGCCTTTAATGGGCAAAATTCTTGTCAAGGTTTGTTCGCAGCTAGACGCGAATGATATTCATAACTATGAAGTAGTCAAAACAAAGCTTTTAGCTAGATTTTTGCAAACAAAAGAGACAGTTCAAATAAAGTTCCATTCTCTAGAAAAAGAAAGTGAACAGCTTTTTCATGATTACGCCTTTGAATTGCATAGCCTATTTGATCAGTGGCTATCTTTAGCCGACGCTACGGGTAACTTAAATAAGATTTCTAATTTATTGTTGTTAGAGCAGTTTTTAAAATCCTGCCCAGTTGGGTTTAGGAAGTGGCTCCCTGACAAGTAAAGGGATGGCACGTTGGAAGAAGCAGATATTTTAGCTGACGAATGGGTAGCCCGAAATAGGCAAATCTCCCTAGAAACAAGTCTTAAACAAAAAGACCAGTCCAAACCACAAACTGGTGCACAACAAGCTGGCCAAAAACCAAAAAAATGGTTCAGGGCAAAATGGGAACCAAAACAACCGTTCTCAGGGATCTCAAAGGGATAATGGTTCTCAACCAGGCCCCAACAAAACAGCAGAACAAACTGGTGAGTCTGCAAAGCCTAACGAGCATTTTGAAAAGGCTCGTAGTAAGAAGCCTAATGATGGCAATTTTTTTTTTGTAAATTGCCAGGTCACATTCAGAAAAATTGCCGCAAAAAGCAGTTACATCTGCAACAACAAGCCCAAACTAGTGAATCCAACTTTGTAAATAAGTTAGGCCAACCACCGGAGTACGTCTTACAAAAATATATACATGATTGGTCAGTAAATGGTAAACCTTGTGCAATACTTAGGGATACTGGGTCAACTGATGATGTTATAGCTAGGGAACTGGTGTTACCCAAACAATTCACAGGTGAATTTACGCATTGCAAAAATTCACTGTCTGATCAAACCACTGCACATGCAATTGCGCGAGTGCAAGTAGACACGCCTTACGGTCCACTAATTACTGAAGCGCTTGTTACGGATCAGATTGGTCCTCATTTTAAAATGTTGCTTGGAGTGCCGTCTCAAACATTCTTAGAGAAAAAGGGTATAGAAGCTCCTACTCACTTGTGTGATGCCATCACACGATCCCAAGCAAAGGAAGCTCCGAGTGCTCCCTCAGACCTGCCAATCACTCGTCCTAACTATAGGGAAGTAAATAGTGACAGTGAAAATGACTCCTCAGGTGAGGAAAGTGAACAGAATGAGAATCTTGCTTATAAAAATGGTTTTTCTGCCCTAGGCAAGGAAAATATGGATGGTGTTATTCTAGGACCCCAGTCAGATGATTTTTCTGAACTTCTACAAATTGACAAACTTAAATTCAAAGAGTTGCAAAAAAATTGTGTTACCTTAAGTGAGTGTTGGAAGTCTGCTCAAATCGAGCCAGATAACCAAGATGAAAATAAGTAAATCTTGATGAAAAGATGAAAATAATAAGTCATTTTCTTTATAGAAAATGACTTATTATTTCGTAGACCATTGAAAGCTTCAGCTAGGCCTAATGTAGACAAACAGTTGGTTATGCCTAAGGAGTGTAGAGACTTGGTGCTCAACACAGCTCATACAAATGCATGGGCACGTCACCTTGGTCGTGCCAAGACAAAAGATAGAGTTCTTTCTAATTACTTTGGCCTTTAGTGTTTAATGACATAGAAACATTTGTACAGTCATGCCTAACTTGTCAAAAAACCGGCAAAACGGGGCAGAAATTTGTGGCACCGATGGTGTTAGTCCCAATGGATGGTGAGCCTTTTTCAAGGTATATAGTGGACATTGTAGGTCCTATTAAACCCAAAAGTAAAGCAGGATTTAAATATATTTTGTCAGTACTAGATCCGGCCATTAACGCACCGGAAGCTATTCCTCTAAAAACAGCTGATAGCCAGTCAGTAGTAGACCGCACTACTGGAAATATTCTCACGTCTTGGGTTCCCTTTTTCATTGCAGACAGATCTTGGATCTTGTTTTGTTAGTGAATTAACCACCTTATTCTTGGAGAAATGTGGTATAAAGACAATTAACTCTTCAGTTAATCACCCGCAAAGTAATTCGGTAGAACGGTTCCACCGTACATTTAAAGCCGTGTTACTAGTCGTATGTCACGAACACCCAGAAGACTGGGAACGATGTCTCCCAGGAGCCATGTTTGTGCTTCGCACCGCACCTCACGAGAGCACTGGCTTTGCTCTCGCTGAGCTAGTCTACGGACGAAACCTAAAAGGACCCTTGGATCCTTTAAAGAATCAGTGGATTGAACCAGATGTTCATCCGACTGTGCTTGAATACGTGTTGAATTTATTGCAGCGTTTTAAGTTTGCTCGCGAACTGGCAGTGGAAAACATGCAGAAAGGCCAGGCGAAAAATAAAACCTACTATGACTCTAAAGCTGTAGAAAGGAAGTTTAAAGAAGGGGATAAAGTTTTGATTTTAAAGCCTTCTCGAGCCAATAAACTAGATATTTATTGGGGTGGTCCTTGTACTGTACTGAAACGTCTTTCAGATACAAATTATTTAGTCTCCAAAATCAGTAGCAGACAACAAGATAGATTAGACAACAAGATACTGTTTACCACGTGAACCTCATGAAACCCTATATTCCTAGGGAAGGTTTATGCAATTATACTCATGCTGACTAAAAAGAAGCCCTTCATAAGGAATTCAGTTGGACTGGAAACCCCGGTGACGGCACTTTAACTGGACCGGAAGCCATGAGTTTGTTCCAAAAGAATAGGTGACATTTCTGAAGAACAGAAATTGGATTTATTGAATTTATTTCAAAAAGTTGAAGGAGTATTTTCTACACTCTCAGGTTGTACAGATTTAGTAACCCATGACATCAAACTGCTTGATGAAAAGGTGAAACCTAATAAGTATTAATAAACAAAAATGGAACGTTAAACGTTTAGAGTAAGGGTCTAATAGTCAAAACCTAGAAGGAACACGGACAAGTTTTGACAGTAAGGGTCTATGTGTAAAATTTTGTAAGAGGCTAGTAAGCATTAGACCCTTACTACCCGGTGGTTAGATTAGTTCTAGTCCATTCGGACAGAACGTGTGTATGAACGGTTGTAGCAGGTTTTCTTTGTTCTTAGAATATTGTTATGGAACTTTAGGAACATAATTTTCTTGTGAAGTTTGGCATTTTGTGTCTTTTGATGTTTTAGAATTTTTTTTTATTATATTTCGTAGATTTACGGTAGGCGATAACCAGTAATGATCTCTGCTGCGAATGCCCTGCCATGTTACTAAAATCGAAAAATAATTTTCAACATAAAGCAAAGCAGCAAACGTATACCATACTACCACTGGATCATCACATGGGTCATTGTAGGAGGATTTCCAGTTTTTCGTAAAAATTTATTTATTTCTGACCACCGGGTAGTAAGGGTCTAATGCTTATCAGCCTCTTACACGTAGACCCTTACTGTCAAACCTTGTCCGTGTTCCTTCTAGGTTTTGACTATTAGACCCTTACTCTAAACATTTAACGTTCCGTTTTTGTTTATTAATTCGTGTTACTTTTAGAATTGCAGCTAAACTGTAAAACAGTGCAGTTGACGGTCAAAATTGAGAGTTTAACACAGAGACCGTAGGCTGACTCTTACTAACACTTAATAATAGCAACAAATCCTTTAATCTTTAGTCTTGCGGCTGGCGTTTGCTAATTGGCATTGTTGCATAATAACAATGTTTAAAACAATGTAAAACAATCAATCTGGTCGTTTAGAGCTCCATAACCACTGGCCCACTTGATGGCCCACTTGACCAATTAGAAAATGACTTATCGAAAGGGCACATCTACAGAGCAATACCTGTAAAATGATCTAAGAACCAGCTTCATAGGACAAATGGTTTGACCTGTAGAGAGGACAGACGAAAGGTACATCCCCAGAACAAGAACAAGAAGTTGTCTATTTGGCCCTTCTCTGTATCTCGGGTTTGGTTCACCCGAATTTCACAATTTTTGGACTGCAGACAGGCCTTGACTACTCAAGGCTAGATTCCAAATTTGGTTTAAAGATGTTTACTTTTGACGGAGTTATAAGCTCTCAAAGTTGAAAGTTTAACACAGAGATCCTAGGTCGACCCTTACTAACACAGTGTTAATTACCGACATGGCAAGTTTGAAAAAGACTTGATTGTTACTGAAGTACAGAGAATGCTCGGACTTGGTCTGCTTAAAGAAACAGACTCCCCACACGGTAGTCCCACGATTATCGTTCAAAAAGAAGATGCTAAACCTAAGCCGGTAGCAGATTACCGAGAATTAAATAATTCTGAAACACAAGATTACCAAATACCTAATATTGAGGAGTGTTTAGAGAAAGCTTCCAAGTGGAATTACATCTCGATTTTTGACTTAAGTAGAGGATTTTGGCAGGTAAAACTGACCCAAATGCCTCTAGAGTTGCAGCCATCACAACCCCTATTGGAAAATTTTAGCCCCTGATCATGAACATGGGGATGAAAAATGCCCCATTCTGCTTTCAAAAGCTCATGGATCAAATTACCAGAGGGATGGAAGAGTTTGTGACACCCTTCCAGGATGACACAGCTGTGGGAGCCGAAACTTGGCCCCAACATCTCGAAAATGTATTCATCTTTTTATCTGCTATAAAGAAAGCAGTAAATGCAACTAAGAGTCAAGTGGCTTGTCAGAAAGCTACCTTCTTGGGACATGAAGTAAGCGATGGTAGTCGTTCTCCTTCTGAAGTGAAAGTTTTAGCTGTGCAAAATTTTGCCAGATCCCAAACGAAAAAAGATGTTAGATCCTTTTTAGGATTAGTTGGTTATTATCAACGATACTTGCACCGTTATGCTCAAATTTGTGCGCCTCTAACAGATGCGTTAAAGAAAGATGGTCCAGACCCCATCTTGTGGGATAACCTCAAACATGAGGCCTTTGACACTCTCAAGAGAACCCTCGTTTCTTATCCAGTGCAAAGAGCACCCGATTGTAATCAACCTTTCATGGTCCAGTGTGACTGTAGTGAGAGAGGAATGGGCGTGGTCCTTTCCCAGACTCTGGGTGGAGAAGAGCATCCGTGCCTCTACATTTCCAGAAAACTGACTGCCAGAGAACAAAACTTTGGCACAACTGAAAAAGAATGTGCTTGCCTCGTGTGGGCAGTAGCCAAACTTAGGCCATACTTGTATGGAACTAAGTTCTACATCGAAACTGATCATAATCCATTGCACTGGCTCAAACAAATGGCCGGTAAAAACCCTTGACTCCTGAGGTGGAGCCTAGCATTACAAGACCATGACTACCAGGTAAAATACAAACCCGGTAAGGAACATTTGAACGCAGATGCTCTTAGTAGGTATTTTGCTTAAATTTAAAGTTATTTTTTTTGAAATGCTTAAAAGTTAAGGCTAGTGAGATTTTAATTTCTCATCTTTAGGTATGCTGAAAGTACAACCTTGAAGGGACTTTCGTTTTTTTACCTTTTTTTGGAAATTTTATGCCCGAATTTTAAGGGCCAATGATTCCACTGACGGATGCCTACGACTTCTTCCTTTTGTGGAAGATAGGCCTCTGACATTGGATGACCCAAGTGAGTTGCTTGCTAGGAGCACATCGGAATAAGTGACCCGGAGTTATCCTTTTGAGTTTTTATGGAAAATCTTCCTCTGTAAAAAAAAAGATTTTGTCCTACCTGTAAGTGAAAGAGGTAAACTTATGGTTTGTTACATTTCCCCGGACATTGTGAACTGAAAAATGTATCTTCCTCGTAGCTAAAGGGTTAAGCGATGTATTCTTTCCTTATGCATCTAAAGGTTATGATGTTTTTGGCTAGTTTTTTTCAAGAAAAATAATTAGATACCTTGTTGAGTTATATGGTCAAACTTAAGTTAAGTTGTGGGGTATACCTTCAAACCCACTAGTGTTAAAGTGTTGTATTGTTAAATAGAGCTTATCTTTTGTTACGTACCCATAGGAAGCACCCTTCTAACCCTTATCGCAAGCTAGGTTGGGTGTGGACGGCTGGAAGTTTTTTGGTATTTTCTTGGCTAAAAAAAATGTAATTTGACATAACTCGGGCCAGTTAGGGACGTATTACCAGAGTAACAGAAGATACCATTTGACATGCATGTTATTTTTTTTTAGTATGTAAAAACAACCAGTTTTCCGAGAGCAGAGAGTGCTCAGAGTCTTTTTGACTTCCTATTTTTTTGATGGACTTCTTAAAAATGGATGAACTTTTTAAGCTTGAACTTTACTGCAAATCCCTTTAATTTTCTTGCTTGTTGTGAAATTACTTGTCAGTTAATTTTACGTTGGCTTGGTAACATCATTGGTAAGACTTTGCACTAATCTTTGTTTTCAGCCGTTATTTCAACGTTCATGAGAACCCCGAAATAAAGTCTCCCTTGTGGGGGCGTGTAAGGAATTTGCAACATTTTCTTTACGATACTGGAGATAGGCTACCTCCAAGCAACAAAATGCCAGATTTTTAAATCGAAACTGCTAACCCTAAACTTGGTGATGTAGGGAGGGCAGGAGAAATTGAACTTTTACACTCAAACTTGTTGAAATCTTGGAAGATCGTCAAGAAAACCCAAGTGGTCTTACTGAAAGCCTGAAATCTTCAATTTCGAATTTATTTATTTTTCAATAAATTAAATACCGAAATGTAAACAGCGCTGCTGCGAAAAATTGTGACGCACATCGTTGTAGTTTGGCATAAAGCCACGTAGATTATGTTACCTACACGTTTCATAATTCTTTAAAGTCCTCTCACAAACAATAGGGGTACTTCACACAGCATAATAATCGATTTTATTGATGTCTGAAACTGTTTATAACTTGCAACAACTCACGTGTACGACGCAGGTTTGTTAGCACTAATGTCGCTGTTTTCACTTACTATTTTTTTCAAAGTCTGCCTTTAATCTTCATAAAAGATGCTTAGCCTTTGATCTTAATAATGTTCAGATTCCAAATATATTTACCTTTTTTAATTCGGTTGAGTAGTTTTAAAACTATGAGGCAAAACGTGTCCGCTACCTCAGCTCAATGCTTTAGCGCCATGTTGGAATTTTACTTGCGTAAGTAAAAACGATCGGCTCTCTCATGCAAACCGGAAGTAGCTCGAGCGTCGTTGGCGCCAAATTTGGCTGTCCAAAACTCTCCACCAACCAGTGAATTGGATACTTGGAAATTTAGGCTCTGAACAAATCCTAAGGCGCCTTACATGTCTAGCATTCCTCGGGGTGCGTGCAGACAGAAAGTTGGAGCCGTTTCCGAAGTATAAAAACTCAAGAGAAAGAAAATATCGTTAGCATAGCTCGACGTCGCTAACACCCATCGTCACGTTCTGCGGGAGAGCGATGTCCTGCAGCCGCAAATTGCACCAAAACGGAGCAATGGTAGTGGACATGTAAGTTAACCTAGTTATACTTGAATTTCGTTTAGGACAGTTATTTGAAAACTTAAATATAACTTAAACTTAATTATCGCGATCGGGGTACGTTTTTGCACGTGAAATAATTTTTGGGATGATTTTATAAAACTTTAATTTCATTCCCGTTTCAAGTTAACACTTTCAAAACGTGAATTTTTTTCCAAAGTAAAACCAAAGACTAGCATCTTAACCAGACAGCTAAAATTGCATGTGAATCGTAGTCAGTGACCTCATGTGAGTTGAATTTTTATTCAATATTACTTGCATTTTTGCGAAAATGTACTTCTAGTTTGAAGTTGGTGAAATTTCTTGACCGTTGTTGATACTTGAGTGTTAAGCATGATTTACTTAACGATTTTTTTTTTTGTTGTTGCTGAAATCTGAAACCAAGAATTTTTGTAACCCAAAATGAAATTGCAAACTAAACACGGTTTTGTAAATATTTTATTAACCAATGGTCAATAAATGTAAATAGAGCTTCAGTGTGTTTCCAAACATTATTTACTTAGTTACTTAAACTTAGAAAATTTTAGTTTAAAGTTAACTGCTAGTAAATGCACGTTTTTTCCCATGGTGGCAGCAAAGAATTACCGCTTGCCAAGTTAGGTTAGTTTTATGAAAGCATTAGTCCGCAACGTCGCTCCTTCCTTGAATAGTGGCCTGCTATGCTTGTTGTCCTGAAACGCAGCAAAATTGGAAAGAAAGACCAGTAGCCTAACTTCGCAATACAGTATCCGCACCAGTACGATTAGTGACGTTTGCCGGCACACTGTTTTGGGTTGACGCCGCTACATGACAGCTTGGCCGGCCTGACTCAGTCCCTCCCTTTCCCGGGATTCTCTACCCCCCCCCCCCACCCCCACAAAACAGTAGCTCTCCTACAGGGTCGCACTTTCCCTCCTCCCTGCTGCCAGGCAGCTGATATAAAATCATCCAGCAAGTTGGCATCCAGAGCATAGCTCATCTATCCAAGTCAGACGTTACTACAGCGGTCGGAGCAGAGATATCCCCAGTCCGAATGTTGCCATGCCGGGCAAGGTAGTAGTTTAGGTAACTAGTTTAAGCTTTAATTTAATTTCGGGAAGTTTATTCTAAAAAGTCTGAAAGATTTAAACTTAACTTCTGACTTAAGAGTCGTTTTAAAGGGTAGTTAAAACCGTCGTCATTTCTGGTCTCCCCTCCCATAACTTAAGGGTTTAAGGTCCCCTTCCTAAAAACCAGCTTTCTTTCTGTTTGTTTTACATTTTATTATGATTACCAAGATCTTATAGCATTATTACAGAAGCACAGACTTCGACGGTAGGACCCTGATTTTGCTAGCTTGATTCAATGTGAAGAATAGATTTGATCTTGTGCAAATGCCATAGAAACAAAATCTTAAATTGAGACTAAGACTGAAATTGTAAGATGCATTTTCTAACTTAGAGGAGTTGAGGTAACCCCAAAACCTTTTTCTATTCGAAATTGTAATGTGAATTTTATTTTAAATTCGTTGCCGATAATTCTTGTTAATTAATTGTGTGCATTCACAAAAAGCTTATTTGTAAAGACTAGTTGCTACTGTAAAGTGTTTTCTTTCCCCTGTTTATTAAAACTTAAGAGTAGCGTTAAACTCAGTTGCTTCTAGAGAGATTTAGTTTGCTAGTGTTTTATCTAACTAAAAATCATTTTTATTTAAAGCCCAAGGTTAGGAATTAAACCACCCACCTGGTGGTAGTGAACCAATGATTAGCTAGTACTTAAACCTTCAGATAGGACATAGACGCTCTATTTCTAACCGTGCAGTAGTGACTGCTATGCTAGTATTTTACCGCAAAAGTAAAAACGGCCACCCGAAGTACTACTAAATTTTCCGAGACCACACCAGATGTCGGTGCAGAACAGTAGACACCTCAAGGACCTGTATGCACCGCTACAGTGTGCCAGTAGGAAAAACTTAAATACAGTTTTTTTAATGTGTTCATCCTTAGAAATTAGGACCCGCTGTTTTAGCGTTGAACTCTTATCTTATAAAAGGATGGAATTTTTGTGATTGATCACTGCAATTATAACTCTTAAAATTAAATAAGTGGCCGCAGTGAAGCAAAGGTTATAATTCTAACCTAACGAAAAGTTAAACTGTAATTTTATCAGTATGGGAGTAAGTAAAACCTTTGAATAGGTCTCCAAACTTGATAACTAAAACTTGTGTAATTTTTTTCCGCACTATAACCGGAAACGTAATAAACTAGTTTTCCTTGCAAGTTTTCTAAACTGTAGTAAGTTGTGTGCCGCTACAAACGTGGCTCCATCTAGGAACACCTAACCTAAACATAAAAATTGTTTTACTGATTTAAAGTCTTAAAAACTTCAAGACTCCTTTGTTGATGCAAACCTTATATAGTGTGTGAAGGTGCTGACACTACAAGTCGTCATTTTGTTTAACATTAATTTATCAAAACACTTCATTTTCAGAAAAGTTACCTGAAAATCAATTTTTATCTTTAAAATTTGTTAAGAGGTCTGTTGTTAAGTTCATCCTCACGTACGGTGGAGAGATATGGTAAGGGGTAAATTAACCCAGAAGGAAGCGAAACCCGAGGTGGGTTTAACTTTTGAAAAGTTAAAAGTGGTGAGATATGCTCTTGTGCAAGTCGAGGGGAAGGAACCCCTGGGGTTTCCGTTAAAACACCCTCGGATGCATAACTCACTACATTATTTTCCCCTGGGATATTAGAGGGTAGAATATTTTCCCTAGAGGTTTCTACTCTGTACTTCCTCGGGGGTTCAGCACAAAATCCTTGGGGTTCGACCACCTCGACTTTTCCCTCCCCCTTCTGTTTTCCCCCTGACCATAGCTCACCTTTTTGCAACCCCAGGGTTTTTTTACCCAGGGAAAGCGAAAACCCCGGACCATATCTCTCCACTGTTAAAGAAACTTTCAGCTATTTCCCGTTTTGGCCTTCACACCTAAATTTTAAGTGGCTATGATTTTCTTTCTCTATCATCATCATCGTCACCCTTTATGAGTGAATGATTGCAGATATTGAATGACACATGTTTAAATATTCATTAGGAATATTCTACGGGAGTTTTAGTGGTCCCTGGCTAGCTCCTCTTTAAGTTTTCATGATACATTTTCTTCCTAAAAAAAACTGTCTATCTTACCTCTGAGGGATAAAAGTTAACTCTGTCGTTAAGAGGTTGTTGGGTATAAGCCATAAAACCTCCCAGTGTTGTTAAACCATGATCAGTTTTAGTGGAAACTTAGTGTAAAACAGCTATACGGAGTTACGCTAGTTTATGTTGTGTTGAGACTTAGCTCAACACCGGCTGGCTAAACATTATCTAACTAACTGCCGCTTTAAAATAATCACAATCGGAATGCAAGTAAGTTTTATGGGTTGAATGAAACATAGTCGTATAGTTTATTCATAGTTAATCGGTTAGTTGTTAGTGAGGTTTTAACTGATTCCCTCCTTAATCCATATTTAAGCACTCTTAACTTAAGGGTCTGGGGCTCTACACCACTAGAGATGTTAATACGTCCTTGCCAGTGTTAGGCCTAATGTCTAGTAGTTAACTACCACACTGACTGTTCTAAGTCAAGCGTCTAATCTGACTTATTTTAAGTCCAATATATCTTAGCTGAGTATTCTAAGTCTTATACCTAAGCTCTATGACTATTCTAAGTCCTAGCTAATACTCTTGACTATTCGACGTTCAATACAATAACTACTCAAAGTTCTACAAATGTTCAGTTCTACCAAGAATTTATAGGGTTTGGGAGAACACACACAACCACCACGCAGAAACACAACAAAGTTCCCTTGAAGTATTTTCTCAACCCTCAGCTAACCCATACCAGCGTAGATACGAACGTACGCCTTCAACGTATAACAGCGAAAAACTAAGTCCCAGCGCGAGCTTGTGAGGGGTCCCCGGGGACCCCGAGCAAAGCAGGCAGTCACAGCCCAGTGGTCAGCGTCGTCGGCTACAAACCAAGAGAATGCCGGTTCGAATCCGAGAACCGACCCAAGTACCACTAAAAAAAAAAAGGGTCCGAAAGTTTTTCCAGGCGGTTATGGGTTAAAACACTAGCAATTATTCCGCACTAGAAACCGAACATGTAGTTTTACAAACTCTTGGTTTTAATAAAAAAACAAAAAACAAATGAAAATCAAGGACCGTGGTAGCGGTCCTTATGTAAGCCTCAGCATGAACTTCCATGTTAAACGTCAAACTTTGAACTCCTATAGTTTTGCCCAAATTTGACATAGACCAACGAAATACGGTATTTGGGGTCGTGTGATAACTATTTCACCGCATTACAAATTTTAATGACAACAATTGAACCGTTCGGCGTCCACAGCATGGCCATTTGTTGTTGTTGTTGTTGTTGTTGTGAATCTTTGCCCACAACCTGGCGATCGAACCACTAAACCGATTTTCAAGTCTTATAGCTTAAAACGTAGGTATAGACAAGGCCTAGGGCCTTTTGCAGGCTATTTTACTGCAACTACAATATTCTTGACACAGAAAGTCAAATGGGCTACAACTTTTGCTCTCACCTAGAGATCGAACCAATGAACCGATTTTCAATTTGTATAGCTTAAAATATAGGTATTAACACCGACCAGGGCCTTTTGAACACGATTTTGATGTGACTACAGTATTCTCGTCGGCAGAACAAATATTATTGTAGAGCACTGGGCAGAAATCATTAATGTTGTTGTTATGACTCTTTACTCTCACTTGGAGATCGAACCACTGAACTGATTTTCAAGTTCTATAGCTTAAAACGTAGTTATGAACAAGGACTAGGCCCTTTCGCAGGCTATTTTAATGTAACTACAATATTCTTGACACGAAACGCCAAATGGGCTAGAACTTTTGCTCTCACCTGGAGATTAAACCAATAAACCGATTTTCACTTTGTATAGCTTAAAATGTAGGTGTTAACACCAACTAGCGCCTCTTTAACACGATTTTGATGTGAATACAGTATTCTCGTCGGCAGAGCAAATATTATTGTGGAGCACTGGACAGAAATCATTAATGTTGTCGTTGCGACTCTTTGCTGTCACCTGGAGATCGAACTACTGAACCGATTTTCAAGTTCTATAGCTTAAAATGTAGGTATGGACAAGGCCGAAGGCCTTTCGTATGCTATTATAATGTAACTACAATATTCTTGTCACGGAAAGCCAAATGGGCTAGAACTTTTGCTCTCACATAGAGGTCGAACCAATGAACTGATTTTCAATTTGTATAGCTTAAAATGTAGGTATTAACACCGACCAGGGCCCTTTGAACACGATTTAGATACGACTGCCATATTCTCGTCGGTAGAGCAATAATTATTGTAGAGCACTGGGCAGAAGTCATTAAGTGGAGTAACAAATTTCAGCAAATCGAGTTAAAAACATGAAATTTGATACACAAGTCTTTCTTAACATTAAAAATGAACCAGCCATGGACCTCCATGAAATACCCCAAGTACCTTCAGCGCCTCCCTGTCCGTGTCGATTCACAGGGGTTTGGGCAACAAATTCTTACAGATCAAGCTAAAAACATGACATTTGGTGTACAAGTCATTCTTAACAGCATAAATCCAATCAGCCATGGAACCCCCATGAAATACCCCCAAAGGGGACCCAGCGACCCCCTGTGCCCTCTCACCGAGGTTTGACCCACAAATTTTTGCAAATCGTGCTAAAAGCTTGAAAATAAAATTGGTACACAAGTCATTCTTAGCAGTAGAAGTTGAACAAGCCATGGAATCCCCATGAAATACCCCCAAAGGGCCCCCAGCTCCCTCCTTTGCCCCCTCATTGGTCATCGATGCTTCATCAGGTGCAAAGGAGGGGCAGGGGATGCTGGGGGAGGCTTTGGTAGTATTTCATGGGGATCCATGGCTGGTTCAATTTCTACTACTAGGAATGATTGTCGTACGTACCAAAATTCACAGTACCAAAATTCATAGTAGTACAGGTGAGTGTGGTAGGGGGACAGGAAGGGGCCTTAGAGGGCATCTCGAGAGATTCCATAGCTAACTCGATTTATTAGCTAAGAATTGATTTGTGTACTAAATTTCATGGCTCGATGTTCATAATTAGCCCAAATTCTGGCGTGTAACAGCTATGCTACACCTGAAAATCGAACCAATGAACCGATGCTCAAGTTTTATAGCTTAAAACATAGGTATGAAGAAAGCCTATGGCATTTTGAACGCTATTTTAATGTGACTACAATTATTGTTGTGATTCTTCTTGGGGAAATTTTTTTCTTACCTAGATATCGAAATAAACAACCGATTTTCAATTTTTATAGCTCTTAAAATTGAGTATTAAAAAGGCTGTCTTATAACAGTCATTTTAAGGTGATTACAGTATTCTTTTCTGTGTAATTCTTGCTGATACAAGAAAAAATAATAATGGATATTAGTATTAAAAAACGCTTAAGCGTGTAAAATACGGATATAAGCCTTAAAAAACATAAAGCCCTAAAGGAAACGATATTAGAAAAAGACATGTAAGCCATCGGCGCCGCACTAATACGTGTAAAAGAAGCTCCAGCTTGACGTTTGGGTCGCTGGCGATTCTTTTACACGTATAAGTGCGACGCTGATGGCTTACATGTCTTTTTCTAATATCGTTTCCTTTAGGGCTTTATGTTTTTTAAGGCTTACATCCGTATTTTATACGCTTAAGCGTTTTTTAATACTAATAGCACTTTACATTTTGGTTACTAGTTACAACAGAAGGCTTTAAATTAAAGCAACAGGCTTTCCGTGAAAACAACGAATTTACATTTGAGAAAATTCAACCTTTAAAAGCAACAACTGGCTTTTAAATAAAAGTACATAATTTAAACTAGAAAAAGAAGTTTTTGGGTCCAATCCTGAAAACCCTCTAATTTAAACTCGCATCCGCTAAAGTCTTAATTAGTCCTAGACACATAAATCTTTCGCAAAAGAGTGCCCGAGTCCTCAAGAGCCACTGTCTACCATTTAAATTAAAATGTGGCTTAAGATAAACAAAGGAACGCTGGTTTTTAGGAAGAGAACCACTCTGACATTACAGAAAGCAGGGGACCAGAAATACCGATGGCTTCCTTAACTGTAAAATCCTCAAGACAAGAGGTGTTAAAATTGAACTATAAATTTAGAATTGGAGCATCCTAAAATTCAACTTACAATTTAAACTAGTAACGCATACTGACCCACTACCTTTCCGGCCGTGACCACCTCTTGTTTTAGATCTGTGAGCTGTGCTGTGGATGCTTTGGGCTGCGGGTTTTTATGCTGGAGGGGGGGGGGAGCGCGGACGTCGAGGATAGCTGCGGCCTCCTGATTGGCTGAGGGCCAGGGAAACAATGGAAAGTGGAAGGAGAAGTCGGTTTAACAAAGGGCTTTGCTTGGGAGCCGTTTGAAGGAACAGGGACTATGTACACATGGGCCAATATGGAGTTTTGCACAACTTAACATTGGGAAAAGGCCTTTGTATTAAAAACATTGGTTATGTATTGAATATTTACAGGAGTACTTCGTGAAATGCTCATGTTAAAGCTTAGTAGACAGGCTTGTGTAATGAATAAAGCATTACTATTAAATTTTACTAGCTTTAACTGTAAACGGCAGTGTTATACACCACAACTAGGTTGTACATTGATTTTTGCGATGACGTGCGCTGTAGTTTGCTCCGTGAGCGCGTTACTACAGTGGGTGTATTCATCCGTGAACTGGTGTGGTTTAACCAAGTCCCTAGAAATAACGTCGTGGGTGGACCCAGTGTCCCTAAGCACTAAACATTTAGTCCTGTTAACACTCAACTCGTAGATTGTCTTTGACAAGACAAGTTCAGGAGGTTGGCTAATAATAAAATTACTACTAGCTGAAGAAGTTCCAGAATTATTAGATTCTTGGGTTTTACGTGCAAAACAATTACGACTGACGTGACCCGTTTTTAAACAGAAAAAGCAGGTGCCATCGTTGGCTTTTGGCCTACGTGGTATTGCTGGCAGAATCCCCACCAGTGGAGTCACTCTGGACATCTGCAGTACCAGCCGGTTTAGTTGCAGTTCGTTGGTTTCTATTACCTCTACGGGAATTAGAAGAAGCCGTAGGGGTTTGGCTGGCTGGCTGTGCGCCAGTTTGCATGCACTTCACCAGTTCTAACAGCAACATCAATGGAGATTTGCTTGTTGCGTGTGGTATAATCATCACACAGTTTGGCTGCTTCTTATAGCGTCCCAGATTTAATCTGGTCCGGCAACCATTTTCTCAAGCCCAATAGGTATGACTTCAAAAATTGTTCCAACAAGAACAGGTTAACAAGTTTATCGAAACTACCATTAACACCAGCGAGAGACAACCATCGGGAAAATAAAGTTTCGAGCTCAAACGCGTGCTCATGATAAAGTTGGTCTTGTTCTTTCTCAAGACTGCGAAATGCAGATTGGACGGACTCCTTAGTCTGTAGAAACCTTTCAAGCAATTTAAGTTTAACTTGATCGTAATCGTGCATAGTTGCTGCATCCATTTGGTCGCATACCTTTACTAAAATTTCACCGAGTAGGGGCTGGAGTCTTACGAACCATTCAGACTTTGGAATACGTTGAGTTTCCATTGTACGTTCAAAGATTTTTAAATAAGAATTGATTTCCGATTTCGGACCCCAATTATTTAACAACCTTACAGCATCGGAAATTTTTCCGGGTCTTGGACCTGAATTTACACTAGGCAAAACCTGTACTTGATTGGTATCATCGTTGCCGTTTACAGCTTTTAACTTGGCTAGCTCAATTTGTTTGTTAGCTAGTTCTAACTCGTGTTCGATTTTCTTTATTGCAAGCGCCGTAGCAGCATCGCTAGTCTGGGCGTTTGTGTCTCTAATCATTAACTCATGGGCGCGAATTTTATCGGCCTCTCTTGCGGCGTAGGCTTGAGCTTTCCCGGTCTCCTCTAACTTTAAAGCTTCAAGTTTTAACTGCTCAGCTTTTAAAAATAGTTCGTTCTCCTTGAGAGCGATCTCTTTTTTGGCCAAAATGGCAGAATCACGTTTTTCTATGGCACTGAGTAACTTATTAGTGAGCTCATCCAACTTGAATTTTGATCGTTAAAAGCTATCTTTAGCACATCTACGGACTCTTGTCTAGTGTCACAAACAGTTAGACCTAAATCCAAACAAGCCTTCAAGTCTTTGTAATGAATATGATCGAGAATTGCTTCTAATTCTTCCATGTTGAAAGCTTAGATTGATTCAATTTTTAAGAAAAAAAACCGTTTAGTTTCGAATCTTTACAGTTTAAATTGCTGCCGCAAAATAAAACTCGTACTAGTTAAATAGAGCGAGTACTTAAAACACTTCTCTTACAACCCAATCCAGTCAGGGACATAAAAATACGCTCTTATATTACCGAAGCACTCAGGTGGATAATTAAATACATAAAATACATGAAACAAACACTCAGCTTGGCAACCGGAGCATACCCATAAGCACTAACCTGAATTTTCCTGCACAATCGCTGTGCGGTCTGTCAATCCAACTCCCCATCGAAGATTGAATCCGAAATTGTAGTGGTCGCACTTCCAGTTGAAATACGAGGACTGTCACTGTGTATCCAAGTTGAATAGTCCAGTGGTTTTCACTCTAGGAGCTCCGGATCCTGTTTGGGGTCGGCTTCTCCAGGGGTTGAAGGAATCATCTGCCTTCCGAAGGGGTGCTTGTAGCTTCAAGGCTTGTGAAGTGAGGGTTGCCGCTTCCTGGCTCCAGCTGGATTCGGGGTAGCTGATGGGCCTTGTGTTAACTTAAGGCTGACATCTACTTCAGGTAACGTTTTGACGTTGTTATCGACATCTAGGGTTTGCAGTTTCAGTTGTACTGCGACATCTTCTTAAGATGAACTGGTATGGTAGTACGGCAGAGGGGAGGTGTGTAGTGGCACAGTACCTTTAAATCCAGCGTTGCCACCAGTTGTAGCGGCGCTTACACGGTCTTGAGGTGCTTACTGTCTGGCACCGACATCAGGTGAAGTTGCGGTTAAGTTAGAAGTACTCATAAGTGTCTGTTTTGACTTTTGCGGAAAAACAGCATAGCAGTGTCTACTGCACGGTAGGAGTAAAGCGTCTAAGTCCTAACTAAGAATTTCTGTACTATCTAATCACGGTTCGCTGCCACCACGATGGGTGTGTATTTAATTGCCTATCCGGAGTTTAAAATAAAAATGATTTTTAGTTATTTTAACTCTGCAAATTAAATCGGACTCTGAAGTCAAACTGTCGTTTAAAACAACTCTTTTGTATTTTAATAAGACATTTACGACCAACAATTTACATTTGTTAACTAGTTTGTTTACAAGAAAAAAAAGTTTAAAAGCTTTGAATTGAAAGCACACTTGAGATTTACATTTAAATCGGCAATAGAACTGAAATTGAGTTTGTTACATAATTTTGACTAGAAAAAGTCAACTTGAGTTACCACAACTCTGTAAGTTACAAAATGATCCTTATATTAAGTAAAATAGTCTTTGAAAGAAATTAGCAACCCTTGCACTAAAATCACTCAACCATCACACTGAATCAAGATTAGTATTATATGGAAACAACCATTTGAAAGCTCTGCTTCAACGATAATACACGCCAGTTCTTGGTGGTCTTTAGATTATTTAGAAAACACTTAGTTTCCATAAATAAGAAAAAAGCCGGTTTTTTAGGAAGGGGGGACCTTAAACCCTTAAGTTATGGGAGTCCTGGACCAGAAATGCAGATGGCTGTTGACTACCCATAATTTTCTCAAAGTTAGAAGTTAAGTTTAAATTTATGACTAATATTTAGAAATAAAGTTCCAAAAGAAAATTCAAGTTTAAACTAGTTACCTATGAACTACTACCTTGTCCAGCATGGCAACACTCGAACTGGCAAGACATCTCTGCTCCGACCGCCGTAGTAACCTCTAGCCTTTGAAATCTTGAGCTATGCTATCGATTTCTGTCTGTAGCTGGGTTTTATACCTGGTGCCTGGCTGCAGGGAGGAAGGAAAGCGCGTCCCTGTACAAGAGCTACTTTTTTGGGGGGGGGGGTGGAGTGGAGTACAGAACCCTGGAGAGGGAGGGACTGAGGCAGGCCGGCCAAGCTATCACTCAAGCATGAGGGAGTGAAAGCGCGGACGGACGAGGGAGCTACGCTGCTCTGAGTGGAGGGGAAATTGAATGCTGTATTCTGGTTGGAAGGGAATTGGGGCTACTGCTAGAGAAAAGGGAATTGCCGACTTTTGGGGCATGGGAGGCCTTGGCTTGGATAGTGCAATTGAGTTTTGAACTCATAACAACGTGAATAGGCCTATACATTTTTTTAGTGTAAACTACGATGTTAGGCATCACAACTATTGAAGGAAGGGGGGGGGGGGAGTTTGTTGCTCAAAATAAAAATAAACAATTTAATAGAAGGAAAAGGCTTTTGCTGTACATTCGGAGGAGGTTACTACGGTCGGAGCCCTGAAATAAAATACGAGATATAACACTAAAATGTCCGGTAAAATAAAATCATACTATATTTGCCATTTTTTAACAAGGTAGAGTTCATGAGAAAAATTCACGTTAATGATTGCTTTAAAAACATTAAGCAAAAGATTAAAATAAACTAGCTTGTGTTTGAATGCTAAAACGCATTAAATTAAAGTATTATAGCAGCCGCAGATAATAACAAGAGTGCAGTCGAAGTTTTCATGGTTGCTAAAATCGTCACCTTGTTCATGGAATAAAAACGTCGAGTATGGGTCCTCTTACATGGATGTGGTTGAGTGCTGATTGGCAGCCCCTCCCACAACAACACTAAGCTAGTCGGCTTTATGCCTGTAATAAATTCAAGAATAGAAATAAATATTTACAAGTTTCGTGGAAAACGGCGACGTGAATTGCGTGCGGCGGCGCTCAGTTTGAGCACTTTTTCAAATGGTTGTGGAGATCAAAGTATGATGAAATTTAAAGTTCTGTTTCCGTAGGATCGTAGACAGAGAGTAGGGCTATTAAATGGTGAAAACCAGAGTCGAATTAGTCCGTTTTCCGTGGAGATACACAATTTTAAAGTTTGAGTCTTGGAAATAGGCCTAACGCTCGCAAGCGCTAAGAAAAAAAATTGAGTCCCCGAGTTTTTGATATTTGGTGCCGGTTCTCCTAACCAATCTCAGGATTTTGTCATCCTACCTTTACACCGATTGGCTGATTTGAAAACGGTTGCCTTAGCCGCGCTTTGTATACGACCCATTTGTTGACCTGTGACTGATCGAGATGGACGCTTCCAACCACTGTGATGACCCCCACTGTTTCACATGTTGGAAGGCCTGTTTGGAAAGGGTGGCCGCCTTAAAGAGACAAGAGGACGCTTTCTACTTAGCTTAGAGGTGCTGCGGCGTGTCCTTCTAAATGAGATGGTAAGTTATAGTTCCTTATTTCTTAGCTTTTTGACGAAATTTTGTAAAATCTTAGCGTGATTATCGGCCGTGTGGCGATCATGATTTTTCTTTGTTTTAAAACGTTAACTATGCTAACCGGGCTTCTACTGAAAGTCTTAACGTTTTCCTGAATTATTTCTCAGTGTTTTTTTTAAGTTTCATTGTTTTGATTTAACTACCTATAAGCTTTTAATTGTTTCCAATTGCGCAATTGTGATTCTTTGTTGAAAATCTGGGAATTTTTCGGTCGCCACGAGTTCCATTATTGTAGTTTTATGTTACTATCATGATTTTAGACTGCTAGTTATGGTACTACTGCCTGTTGTTTTATTATAACGCGCACGGTTATTTTCAGTGCTATGCTAGATATGCTAAAATTTGCTATTCTCTTGATTTTCCCTAAAATACTAGAACGAACGGCTTACAGCCTTTTTGCTATAGCGTGGTTCCATAATGATCTGATATATAATCAAGGAGGGTCGAATTATACGTTCCTTATTGTTTCCTAGTTTCATTTTTGCTAAAATGTCGGGTAAATGTGCTGTGAACCGTGTTTTTCGTATTTAACAATGTGTAACCGTTTCGGGTGAAATTTTTCTCCATAGGCCTATTCGTGTTTTAAGGTTATGGGATGCTATGATTTGTTATCGTTTGAACCTTAGTTGGTTTTACTTTTCGTAGTCGTAACCTGTAATTCATTTTCAAATTTGTGCATGTTATAACAGGTTTTTGTTCGTGTACGCCCCTAAATGGAGGGGATTTAAATTTAGCTTATTGCTGCGCTGTAAACGTGGCTGTTTTTGTCTGCTGGCTAAAGCTATGCCGTTTTTATTGCTTTCGTACTTTTTTTTTTAAATGTGCGTAATTGTTTTGAAATCTATAGCCTAGTGAAATATCAACAGTTTTGTTTGCCCGGTAATCGTGATTTTTCTTCATGCAACGTGGTAACTGAATGCTTAGTAGCCTATCTGAACCTTTTACCTTATTGATTTTACTAGTTTCTACAGGTGTTTTACGTGCGTTTAACGTCTAATAACGTACGTGCCATGATTTTGGCTGATATCGATGTATTTCGATATGCTTTCTTTGTTAAATTTCGGCAGCCATGTGCTACGCGCCATTGTTTCAGTGGCTATTAACGTACTACTTTTCGGTTGTGGAGCCATTATAGCTTAATGTTAAAACGCTTTTCAAGGTAATTTTAGTGCTTCAGGTTTTTCTATTTGAAAATGTCGGCCATATGGCGATCACGAAATTATTTCCTTTCGTTGAATGGTAGCTATGCTTGTCCTGGTTTTTACTTAAATCCTAACATTTTAGGCTAAACTGTGGTCAAACACGATGTTTTAACGCTGGCTATCATTTTAAATGCCGTAATTCCTTTGGTTAGTCTTTCGTGCATAATTTTGGTTTTTATTCCTTTGTTGGGAATCGAGAACCTGATTTGGTCGCCACGTGTTGTGCGCCATTGTTACGGTTAAGCGTAGTCTATCGTCCTTTATTTATGGTTTACAGCCTATTTGCTAAGGTGTTTTTACAGCCTAGTTGCTGTTACATGATGAACGGTTTAAGGTTATATTTTATGCCAATTATCGGTTTTTTGGATTTTAATTTTTTTTTTTGGGGGGGGGGTAAAGCTGGCTGTATGCCTTTTTCAAGTTACGTAGCCTACTAGTGCGTGCTTCGTTTATGCTAGAGTTTGAACTATCGGTTCCCCTTTTTTTGAATTATTAAGAATCTCGAAAAGTGTCACGAACCGCGTTGCTTTATTAAGACTGGTCAGTGCAGTTTCAGGTTGGAGCAAATAGATCTATGTTCGGGTAACGGTTATAAACTAATTTTTTAGGCTTATTGCCTTGGTATTTGGTACTTTTAGCGGAAGTTTCTATACATGTTAGATCGTGACAAGATTGAACCGGTGATAGATTTATATAGAGTTTTTCTCGGTTTTCAGAGTTTCTGTTTGTTGCCATAGGTGCTGATTTTATTGCTATTTAGGTGAGTCTAAGCTTTGTGCTTTTCCTTCTATATTCCAAAAATATAGCACCAACGTACTGCTTGAATCATGAAGATTAGTTCAAGATTTTCGGGAGAAAACTAAATTTTCCTCGTTTCTAGACTGTGGTAACTAAAGTCATTGATTTTGTTTAGGCCATGCGTCTTTACTGATGGAGTTAGCTATCTTGTAGCGGCGCTTACAGGGTCTTGAGGTGCCTACTGTCTATAGCACCGACATCTGGTGTAGTTGCGGTTATTTTAGAAGAAATCATAAGTGGCGGTTTTTACTTTCGCGGAAACACAGCATAGCCTGTCTACTACACGGTTAGGAGAAGAGCGTCTGCATCCTAACTAAACTTTTATGATCTATCTAATCATGGTTCGCTGCCACCACGATTGGTATTTAATTTAATTGCCTACTTTGGAGTTAGAATAAAAATGATTTGTGATTATTTAACCCTTGCAAATTAAATCGGACTCGGGAGTCAAGCTGTCGTTTAAAACAACTTTCTTTTGAGTTTAATAAAACATGACAATTTAACTTACAACAATTCGTAACTAGTTGGTTACATGAATAAAAAGAACATTTTGCCGGCCGGCCCCCAGCCGGCCGACTAAAAATGGTTTCTTTGTGCCTAAAACATACTTAACCTGATAATTTAGCATTACATTCCTCGAATGTGATGTTCCCCTGGAGGTTTCTTCTTCCGGTGCGCAGCCGCCTGCTTGCATGTCCCCTACTGCGCATGTGCGTGGCAGTACTGCCTTATAAAAGCGACAGCGTGCACGCTATCGGCATTCATTTTACTCTCAATATGTCAGGCGGTGACTCGAGAGGGGAGGCAGGGCGGGAGTTAGGTTAAGTATGTTTTAGGCACAAAGAAACCATTTTTAGCCGGCCAGCCGGCAAAATGTTCTTTCTTTGTTGCCAAAACATCTTAACCTGATAATTTAGCATTATCAGTTGACCTCGTCAAAATCAGTGGCGGGCACCGTCCTGACGGGCGCCCCGGGGTGCAAGCAGGCGTTCCCCCAAAAACTTCTTATCTGGAAAAGAAAAAATTTGCACTTTATTCAGAACAGATGGTAACAGGAGGTTGGTCTCTTTCGTAGGATTTGGTGGCCCTGAAAAGGGCCGTTGTTTGGGACTTGCTTCCTTCTGGATGGCTTGCTTCCATCTGGGTGGCTTGCTTCCTTCATGGATGGCTTGCTTCTGTGTTCTGAGTGCTTAATGGGGGGTTGACCACAGTTCTGGCTGCGACGATCGGTCCCAGCCGGTGTAGTCCTGATTCTTCTCTTTACATATCCCTTAGGTAGTGGGAGGTGAAGGTTGTTTGGTGGCGCCAGGATGCTGCTGCTAGGATTTCTTCTATGGGGATGGCATTGTGGTGGGCCCATGATGTGGAGACGGCTCTCACTTCGTGCGCCGTCACTCTCATGCTCTCTGGGGTTTTATCGTAGGCTGCTTTAATTGTTTTCTTAATCCACTTTGATATGGCTGCTGATGTTTCACCAGATTGGGGGTCGACTGGGAGGAAGAGTTGGTTTCTTCCTCGGCGGATGTCTTCGTGACGTGTCCGGGCTAGGTAGAAGCGTAGCGCTCTGACTGGACATAGAAGGCGATCAGGTTCGTTTCCGACCAGGGTGGAAAGAGTCGGAAAGGTGATTGGTTTCGGTGGTTCTGAAGGTTTCTGTGTTTTGACTCTGAATGTTGACCTTGAGTATAGCGTGACAGAGGAGAAGTTGGGGCTGAAGACGCAGTATGCAGGGTCTGCTGATAAGGCATGTATTTCGGAACAGCGAAGGCTGGCGGCTAAGGTGACAAGAAAGACCGTCTTGCGGGTCATGAGATGGAGGGAGGTGTCTTGTAAGGGCTCATATGGTTCGGCCATTAGGGACTGGAGGACGAGCGAAAGATCCCAGTCAGTAATTAATCTTCTGGTAGTAGGTCTTTCATTTTCGTATGAGCGGAGAAGGGCTGAGATTCGGTAGTCATCAAGTAAGTTGGTGTTGTTGGCGGCTTTGAAGACAGTATTTAAAGCTAGGCGGTATACAAGTATTGTCGAGCCTTTGAGCTTCTCGATGTTGAATAGGTCACGAAAGAAATTCAGGAGGGTTGGAAGAGGTGGGTTGATAGGATTAGCTTGTTTTGTGATACACCAACGAATCCATTTGGACCAGTGGCTGTCGTACACCCGGTTAGTGGAATCCCTGGTTGCCTTTGGAGGCGATGCGTTCGGCCTCTTCTCAATGAATTCCCGCCTTTTTGAGGAGTTTGATGATAGTAGCCACCCGTATAGGTTGAGGTTTGGTAATTCGGGTGTAGCTTTGTTCCTTTCTGTTGGGACAGAAGATCTGGTTGAAGGCGTAGACTTCTGGGAGTGTCGACTAGTAGATCCAGAAGAAGCGGGAACCACGCTGCCGATGGCCAGAGGGGGGCTATGAGTAGGAACAGGCTTTGGCTTTCTTGGATCTTTAGAAGGACTTGTGGAAGTAGTTTGAAGGGGGGGAAGAGGTAGACGAACAGGTTTCGCCATGGGAAAGTCAGGGCGTCTACTGCTACTGCTGTTTCGTCCGGGATCGGGCTTATGTAGAGGGGAAGTCTGGCATTGTGCCTCGTGGCGAACAGGTCTATCATTGGGACGCCCCAAATGGTGAAGAGAGATTCGCAGATGGATTTCTTGAGGCACCATTCGCCCGTTGGCGGTTTCTGTCGTGACAGGGAGTCGGCAATCACATTCCTGTTGCCTGGGATGTGGAGAGGAAGGAGTGTGATGTTGTGTGGTATGCAGAGGTTGAAGATTTCCGATGTTAGATGGTGGAGAGATCGGGATTTCGTTCCTCCTTCTTTCCTTATGTAGGCAAGGGCGGACGTGTTGTCGGACTGGACTTGTATCATCTTGTTCTTGATTTCGGGAAGAACGTGTTGTAGGGCGAGTAGGATTGCTCGAAGCTCGAGGGAGTTTAGTTCCCGAGGAGAGAAGCTTGTTTTCGACCGAAAGTGACGGATGAGGAGAAGGAGATCTTCTATTCGTTCCGGGGAGGTAGCAACCTTGCTTAGTGAAGGTCGAAAGAAGCTCCTAGGAAGGTGAAGACTTGTGCCGGTGTTAGGCGGGATTTTGGGTAGTTTATGCTGAAGCCCAGGTGGTTTAGCAGGGAAATGGTTTTGTCCTTGTTCTGTAGTAATGTGAGAGGATCCGGGTTGTTGAGGGCCCAGTCGTCCAGGTAGGCGTTGGCTTGGAATTGGTTTGAGTATCAAGGTGAAAATCCTGGGGGCTGCATTCAGGCCGAAGGGAAGACAGCGGAATTCGTAAACCTTGTGGTTGTAGATGAACCAAAAGAGGTGCGTGATTGCCGGATGGAGTGGGACATGGAGATAAGCGTCTTCCAAGTCGATTGAGATTGTCCAGTCGTTTTGTTTGAACGAAAGACGGATGGATTCGAAGAGTTTCCATTTTGAAATGGGCATTTGAGATGAATTTGTTGTGAGGTTTCATGTTGAATATCAAACGGGAGCCTCCCGACTTCTTTGGTCGGGTGAAGATGGAGCGGTAGAAGCCCGGGCCTGGCTTGTGGAGTTCCCTTATCGCATCCTTCCGTAGGAGTTCTGAGACTTCGAACGAAAGTTGAGGTGTTGGCGGTGGGGAGAAATCCCAAGGCGGTGATGGAAGGAGCGGTGGTTTTGACAGAAAAACCGGACGAAATCTGTGTTTGATGATGGAAAGGACTTCTGGGTTCTTTGTTAATTGTAGCCAAGCTGGGAAAAAAAAGTCGTAGTCGTCCGCCGACTGGAAGGCAGGATGGGTGGGAGGTTTCATTGTTGGCTCTTGCGAAAGTTGCTTCTGCCAGTAGGTGATGAGTGGCGGCTACGTCGGTCAGGAGTGGCGGCTCGCTTCTGGTTGCGTTGTCCGGAACGAGAGCGAGGCTGGTCGGTCCAAAAGGGCTGGGAGTTTTTCGGACGAAAGTCGCTTTGAAGTGGGGACTGCGAGGGAGCCGGCGTCCTGTTCCAGTTATCCGGGGGAGGGCGAGGGTTAAGTTGTTTGTTCTTTAAAGCCGGACGAGAGGAGGAGGAGATTAGTTTAAAAGACTTAGGTTTTTTAGCAATGTCGAGGTGAGGGGCGAGAGTTGGAATAAGGCCCCTGAAGAGTGTGTCTGACTCGTGAATGGGCTGGTTGCGGAGCCGGTGCATCGTGGAGACGTTAAGGTTATTTGCGGACGAGAGAGCGATATCCCGGAGGAGCAATGTGTTGTTGAAAAGGGCTCTTGTAGCCCAGTTGATGGAGTGGTACGTGGCGAAGCTTGCCTTCTGAAAGAGCTGCATTACTAAGGACGAAAGAGTGCGTATTTCTTCGGGGCTTGCGTCCGAGGAAAGTTTTTCGCACAGGGCATTTACCGCAGTGTTGAGAACGTCGGCTTGGGAGGCGGCACGGAGACTAAGTCGGAGACATTTGTCATTCTCGTACAAGACGAAAGTGGGAATGTCAGCTTTCTTCGGAATGGAGAGCGCGGTGCCGAAGTCCATTTTCACTTCACTGCATAGGAATTCGCATTCCGGGTAGGTTGCAAAGTTGTTAGGGTTCATAGCGCCATCGCCCAACGGGCGAAAGAAGCTGTTTTCACGGCCTGGGCGGGGTGGAGGGGGTTCCTTGTCGAGGACGAGAGGATCACCTTTGCCGAGTAGAGAGCCCTCATTGCGGAAGAGGCAGGTAAGCAGCGTGGTAGATTGGCCGAGGAGGTTGCGAGGCTTGTTGTCTTTGTCTCTAAGGACGAAGCCGAAGCCAGTTTTCAGCCCGCGGTTGACGGCAGGAACATCGGTCGACTGAGAGGGCTTGAAAAGAAAGCAGTCGGGGATGGTTTCTTCGACCGTCTTGAGAAGCGCAGCCAGCGGGAAGACTTGATCTTCGGTGGCGTCGTCCGGGAAGTGGATCTTCCTGCCGGACGAGGGAGGAACGGCAGGATGCAGAGTCGTGGTAGCCGTCGTGGGTACGGGCGAAGGAGGAGCTTGCGGACGAGAGGGAGAAGATGCCTTGTGCCTCTTCGGATTGCCGGGCGGCGGCGTAGAGCCGCGCTAGTCCGAGTCGTGGCTCGTAGAGGAAGCAATCCAAGCTTGCGTGCGGGCGTGTCGGGCGGACGACGTGCAGGAGGGAGGCGGCATGGGATTGTCTTGCATCACACGGACCGTTTCCTGGACGATGTGCCGGACTTCGCTGGCGGGAGACGCTTTGACCAATCCGGGAGGAATTGGACGATAGATCCAAGGGAGAGTTGCTGACTGGAGAGTGAGAAGCCGTAGCTTGCTGGAGGGATTTATTGGCTTCACGGTAGAGTCTTTCGCCCGTAGAAAATCTAGTCGTAGAGCCGAAAGATCCATGGGTTCGGCCGGTGGGGTGCGCTGGCCGGGTTGCAAGGGAGAGTCCGAGAAGGCGTTGAAGCTTGCGAGAGGAGCTTCAATGCAGGAGGCGGCAGGGATCGGGCCAACGGCGGCGAGGTCGAGGGCGGAGATCCAGTGGTTGCCGAGGGAGAAGCCGGTTGCTTGCGGACGAAGGAGAGCATGAGAGGGAGCGGCGAGCGAAGCCGGAGCTTCGGGTGCGGCGGCCATCTTCGGGGTAGAATCCAGTTTTCCTGAGAAAGATCGGGGAACAGCGGCGCGAGGTGGCGTGTAGACACCTCTGGAGGAAAATGAATGCCGATAGCGTGCACGCTGTCGCTTTTATAAGGGAGTACTGCCACGCACATGCGCAGTAGGGGACATGCAAGCAGGCGGCTGCGCACCGGAAGAAGAAACCTCCAAGGGAACATCACATTCGAAGAATGTAATGCAAAATTATCAGGTTAAGATGTTTTGGCAACAAAGAACTTAAGCTTTTAAAGAAAGCGCACTTGATTTACATTAAATCGGCAAGTTGAACAAAATTTAAGTTCACAACAAATTTGGACCAGAAAAGTCGGTTTGAGTTATCACAACTCTCTGAGTTACATATTGACGCTTGCACTAGTAAAACAGTCTTTGAAAGAAATTAGCAACCCTTGCACTAACGTCAGTCAATCTATCACACTGAATCAAGATTAGTATTATATGGAAACAACCATTTGAGCACTCTGCCTTAACGAAAATACACGCGAGATCTTGGTGATCTTTGGATTATTTAATGAATACTAAGTTCATGTAAATAAGGAAAAAAGCCGGTTTTTAGGAAGGGGACCTTAAACCCTTAAATTATGGGAGTCCTAGACCAGAAATGCGGATGGCGTTTCACTACCCATAAGTTTCAAATGCTAGAAGTTAAGTTTAAGATTTATGACTATAAATTTAGTTCCAAAAATAAAATTCAAGCTTTAAACTAGTTACTATTTAAGAACCACTACTACCTTGCCCGGCATGGCAACACTCGGACTGGCAAGACATCTCTGCTCCGACCGCCGTAGTAACCTCTAGCCTTAGAGATCTTGAGCTATGCTGTTGAATGCTTTGTGAAGCTGGGTTTTATACCTGCTGCCTGGCTGCAGGAGGAGGGAAATGCGCGTCCCTGCAGGAGGAGGGAAAAGCGCGTCCCTTTAGGAGAGCTAGTGGGGGGGGGGGGGGGTGGTGGGGTAGAGAACCTATGGAGAGGGATGGACTGGTGGCAGGCCGGCCAAGCTGTCACTCAAGCATGAGGGAGTGAAAGCGCAGAAGGACGAGGGAGCTACGCTACTCTGAGTGGAGGGGAAATTGAATACTGTCTTTTGGTTGGAAGGGAATTGTAGGAGCTTGAAGAGCAAAGGGAATTGCCGACTCTTGGGTTTTTAGAGGCCTTGGTTTGGATAGTGCATTGAGTTTGGAACTCATAACAACGTGAAATAGGCCTATACATTTTTTTATGAAACTACGATGTTATGCATCGCAACTATTGAAGGAACGGGGGGGGGGGGGGAACGGAGTTTGTTGCTCAAAATCAAATAAACTGTTTTTTAATAGAAGGAAAAGACTTTTACTGTACATTCGAATGAGGTTACTATGGTCGGAGCCCTGAAATAAAATACAAGATAAACACTGAATGTCCGGTAAAAATAAAAACAGTTGTGTTTGCCATTTTTGAACAAGATAGAGTCAATGGAAATAATTTACGTTAAATATTGCTTTTATAAAAGCCTAGGCAAAAGATTAATATAAACCAGCTTGTGTTTAAATGCTAGAACGCATTAAATTAAATGTATTATCACAGCCGCAAATAATAACAAGAGTGCAGTCGAAGTTTTCATGGTTGCTAAAATCGTCACCTTACGAATATAAAAACGTCGAGTACGGGTCCTCATACACACATGTGGTTGAGTGCCGATTGGCAGCCCCTCCTACAACAACACGAAGCTAGTCGGCTTTATGCCTGTAAGAAAATTCGAAAGTACAAATAAATATTTACAAGTTTGTTGGAAAATAGCGACGTGAATTGCATGCAGCAGCGCTCAGTTTGAGCACTTTTTTTTAAATGGTTGTAGAGAACAAAGTATGAAGAATTTGGGAGTTCTGTTTTCACAGGATGACAGATAAAGTTCAGGGCTATTAAATGTTGAAAACCAGAGTCATTTCTGCCCATTTTCCACGGAGATACAAAGTTTTGAAGTTGTGGTCTTGCGAATAGGCCTAACGCTCGTGAGCGCTAAGAAAAAAAATAGAGTCCTCGAGTTTTTGATTTTTGGTGCCGGTTCTCCTAACCAATCTTCAGGATTTTAGGCCTCATGCCTTTACATGCCCCCACACGGGAGATTTCATTTGGTGCTCCTGTTGAACGCCAAATGAAAGCCTATAACAAAAGGTTAGTGCACATAGGTATGTCACAACACAAGCTGCCAAGTCATGTAACTAAAATTTGCAAAGAAACACCCTTGGTTGATGCAATCTTCAAACAACATAGGCAGTTCCAACTTCTATGGAGTTCGGCGGTTTCCATTTACTTTTAAAATGTGAGAAAAAGGTTTTGAGCTACTTGTTCCTAGCTTCGGATCAGTTACAAGTAGGGTTCGACTGAGCAGCCTACGTCCTGTAGCAGACTACAGAGAGCTGAACAACAATACGGTAACCAAAGATTACCCAATTCCCAACATTGAGGAATGTATTGAGCGTGCAGCTAAGTGGAAGTTTATCTCCATTTTTGACCTCAACCGTGGATTTTGGCAAGTGCGCTTGACGCCACAGGCATCAATGGCCGACACCATCACAACTCCCATTGGGAAGTTTGCTCCCCTCATGATGAACATGGGGATGAAAAACGCTCCATTCTGCTTTCAGAAGCTCATGGACAATGTCACTCGTGGCATGGAAGAGTTTGTCACACCCTTCCAAGACGACACTGCTGTAGGGGCCGAAACGTGGCCACAGCATCTCGAAAACATTCATAATTTCCTCTCTGCTGTCAAGAAGGCCGGATTGACGGTAAATGCCAAGAAATCGCAGGTCGCAGCAAAGCTACTTTCCTTGGCCATGAATGTGGAGTCGTCACTTGTGTGCTCCACAATGGCAGCCATCAATTTCATGTCTATATGTTAACCCTACCAAGATAACCATTTAACCACTAAATAGGCTGTTCCATAATTGTATATAATCTTAAGTGTATCACATGACTTCCCTGTATTTAAGGAGCAGTAAACAGGAAGTTCGCTGTCTTATCAGCTGTAGCCTACACTGTGGTAGTCCGTGTGTTTATTACCATTGGTGCCCACGCTGGGCTAAGGTGTGTCCCCGCCAAGGAAGGTCACAATCTCCATCGATTATTACGTCACCAGCCACTAAGCAATCACCACCGAAGCCAGGTCATGCTAACAAAAAAGCGAAACCGAATCCCAATAAACGCAAAGTTGTGCTATCACCAACACAGGTTGATATTGCAGCGCAGCTTCAAAATGCTCAACGTTCAAAGAGACTGCGTAGAGCTCCAGACAAGCTCAATTTGTAGTTTTTTTTTTTTTTTTTTGCAAAATTACCATTTGGCTACAACTTCTTCGTTTTTTTTTGTTGTAATCCGTTATATGTGAATTAAATGATAGTTCTTTTTAAACTGTAGCGAGTAACGCTAAAACGTTTTGTCCCCTAGTTGTTCGTGCAGAGAATCGGCTCTGTTAATTTTAAAAATGTCCACCTTTAAAATTAGGTAAAAATGTAAGTGTATTTTGTTGTTCGTGTGAAAAATTGATTTCACGATTTTATCCTCTTTGTATCTTTTTTGTCTTTTCATGTACATAAATACTTCCGACATCGGAACAAAAAATTGCTTGGAGCCGCAATTCCCACTCCGGTGAAGCCTAATCCAGATGTTTATCCACAGCAACGCTGTAGCGTTTCAGCTGCAGAAATGCTTGCTGCAAAAAGAAAATTAACCAAAAAAGGCTACGAAAATTAAAACAACAACATTGAAAATTTAAATTGAATTTATTGTAAAATTGCTCCAGAAATCAAAACAGAAATTTAAAACTGGCAAGTTTTCAGCCAGTTTATTAATGTTTAATTTTTTGCTTAATCATGTACACCTTCAGTTTTTTATTTTTGTAAAACAGCTTTCAAAAATAGTGTTTAGTTTTTCCTCGAAAGCGAAAAATTATGTATCTTTCTTTAAAAATAGGTAGTGCACTAAAAAATACATCTTGCCTTCGTAATCATGATTTTATTTCCAGCTAGGCTTAGATTATTTTTTTTCTGTTTTTTTTTTCGCTCGCTGCATTGTGGAGTCGTCACTTGTGTGCTCCACAATGGCAGCCATCAATTTCATGTCTATATGTTAACCCTACCGAGATAACCCTTTAACCACTAAATAGGCTGTTCCATAATTGTATATAATCTTAAGTGTATCACATGACTTCCCTGTATTTAAGGAGCAGTAAACAGGAAGTTCGCTGTCTTATCAGCTGTAGCCTACACTCTGGTAGTCCGTGTGTTTATTACCATTGGTGCCCACGCTGGGCTAAGGTGTGTCCCCGCCAAGGACATCACAATGAAGTTGGCAATGGATCTCGTACACCCTCTGAGGTGAAGGTCTTGGCCGTGCAAAAATTCGCACGACCACAAACTAAGAAAGATGTCCGTTCCTTTCTCGGTTTGGTAGGATATTACCAAAGGAATGTCCCTCACTATTCTGAAATTTGTGCATGTCTCACGGACTCCTTGAAAAAGGATGCACCCGATCCCGTCATTTTGGATGAGTCTAAGCAAGCTGCTTTTGACACGTTGAAAACCTCTTTGGTGACGTTTCCCGTCCTAAGAGCCCCCGACTTCACACAACAATTTATTTTGCAGTGTGATTGTTCAGATCGTGGTATGGGTTGTGTTTTGTCACAAGTGTTTGGAGAAGATGAACACCCCTGTCTTTACGTTTCACGTAAACTGACAGCACGTGAGCAAAACTATGGTACGACAGAAAAAGAATGCGCGTGTTTGATCTGGTCCGTTGCTAAGTTGCGTCCCTACATCTATGGAACAAAATTTATCATAGAATCAGATCAAAACCCGTTGCACTGGCTCAAGCAAATATCTGGCAAAAATCCCAGATTGCTTAGGTGGAGCCTAACCCTACAAGATTACGACTACACAGTTAGATACAAACCTGGAAAGTTACACGTAAACGCTGACACTCTCAGCAGGTATTTTGTTTAAACATTAATTTGCTAAAACACGTCATTTTCAGTACAAATTGACTGGAAAATAAAATTTTGTCTTTAAAATTTTGTTAAGTGGTATATTGAAAGTGCAACCACACCAAAAGGAACTTTCAGCTATTTCCCGTTTCGGAACTCTACACCTAAATTTTAAGTGCCTATGTCTTACTCTTTTTGTCACTATCAACGTCTCCCTATGTGGGAGAATATTGTCAAAGACTGTAACGACACTAATTAAATATTCATTAGGAATATTCTACGGGGGTTGCAACTTGTTCCCGGTTGGCCCTTCTTAAGGTTTTTACGAAACATTTTTCCTGCAAAAAATTTGTCTGTCTCACCTCTGAGTGCAAAAGGTCAACTCTGTCGTTAAAAGGTTGTTGAGTTATTATCCATAAAACCTCCCAGTGTTGTATTATATGTTTAAGTTATGGGTACCATCTCAAAACCCTTCAGTGTAAAATTTTCCTATGTAAAACAAGTTGTTTGGTAACCTTAAACCACTCCAGTGGTAGTCTGTTAACTTTAAATAGAGCTGATAGTTGCGCATGCGCTTATAGTACCCTCTATTCCGATCCTTATCGCAAGCTAGGTCCTGAGGAGTGCGCCCAGGGGTTTTTCTCGAGGTTTTTCCAGATAAAAAAAATAACTTTCTGTGCACGGCTGACTGGTTAGAGCATTAAATGTTGCGATTATCTCATTTGAATTAACAGCTACAAAAACCCTTAAACTGTGACCCTTTATGGTCAAAATTTGTGCTTTCATTTATATAACTTGTCTTTTGCTCCAATTTTCTTTGTGGCCTGTACGACTTTCCTGCAACAAGCAGCGCGGACAGCACTAAGTTAATTTTTGCAACTAGTGTCCCTTTAAACTTGTAATTTTTATTTACAAAAATTTCTTGAGCCACAAAAACGTCAGTCCCCCAAAAATATAAAATGGCAAATTTTTATTTTTTGTAAACACTGTATTTTATAACTTGTGGTGATGTATTTCATGGGAGGTGTATTCCTCAGAAGGTGTATTCCTTGGTGCATTAATTTATGCAATTTATTTACATGGCTTGGCAGTCTTGTTCTTTGGCATGTTTTGTGTGCACTGACCTTTTCTGTTGTAGCACTTATTTGGAGTTCGACAGTAACCCCAAATAGAGTCCTCCGCGTGGGGGCGTGTAAACGCGGTCTCGTATCAGACGCTCGTGGTGAGGACACCTTAACACCACCGAAGAAAAAACCTGAGGGCAATATTCTTCCACACCAGAAGAACAATCGTCTTTATGGCGATTTCACATTAAAAATGTAAATATTGTACATTATTCCTTCAGGCATAAAGCCGAAACACATTTTCCCGCTTAGTTATGTTGTAGATGTTGAAAACACACGATACTTTTTATTTGTAACAGGTGACGACTTTGTTTATTTATGAAAAATGTCCGAAGTTCAAACCAGTAAAAACTAACCTAAACTGCGATATAGCCCTTTAAAAATTAGCTGGAACAATCTTTTGATTTGTGCACTTATTGCATTTTGGTAAATTTAACTTCTTGCCATGAACCCTACCGGAGCTCCAATGTTTATGTTTGTATATTTTTACGGACCCAGTGTATATTTTTATGTCTATTTTTTATAGCATCTCCATCCAAACTCCGACCATAGCAAACCTCTAAAAACGAAAACAAACTAGCTTTCCTTCGTTAAAAACTTGCATTGAAAATAGCAGGTTCATTCCCAAAGTCAAATAATTATTCTGTGCATTACACTTCGTCCCCCCCTTCCTTCAATAGTTGCGATGCATAACATCGTAGTTTATTTAATAGGCCTAAAAATCGCGTTGTTATGAGTTTCAAACTCACTTGCACTCAAAAGCCAGGTCTCTAACGTTTCTAAGTCGGTAATTCTCTTTGTCAATTCAGCCTCCGCAATTCCCGTCCAACCAAAACACTGCATTCAATTTCCCTTCCAACCAGAGCGCTCAGCTACCCTAGCCGTCCGCGCTGCCATGCAGACTTCCGGTAGTGACAGCTCGGCCGATCTAGGTCAGTCTCTCCTCCTCCAGATGTCCGCCTCTTCTTCCCCGCACTCCCCCTCCGCAGCTATCCTCGGCGTCCGCGCCAACTTCCGGTAATGGGTATATAACCCCAGCCCCAGACTCACTCGTTAACACAGCTCAGGATTCTAAAGGCTAGAGGTCGCTACGCCGGTCGGGAGTGGAGATGCCGCGGTCCGATTGTTGCCATGCCGGGCAAAGGTAGTGGTTCGTATTTCAACTTCGTTTAACTTTAAAAGTTTATTTTTTGGACTTTTGGACAAAATTTATAGTTTAATTTTAAACTTAACCTTTTAGCTTTGAAGGTAAATTATGGTGCGCCAAGCCAAACGGCATTTCGGACGTTGGCGGCCGTAACTTAAGGGTTCACGGTCCCTTACTAAAAACCAGCTTTCTTTTTGTTTCTTTAAACACAGTTTAATGCAAACACGGACGGTTTGATCTTCGTTGGTAGTCCATTGATTAAACGCTCGGATCAACTTTATAGGTGGCTGCGGCTTCTGTAATTTAAGGGGTTGACTTATCAACAGCAACTCTAGGAGGTTTAATGCTTTGTTGTTACACGTAGAAACATAACTGTAAAGCAGGTCTACTATTACTACACAGCCGAGGCTGTTCGTAATTTAGAGGGCTTTTTTGCGAAATCCGCTTGTGCCTAAACAAACTCACTGTTTCTATTTGAAATTGTTTTTGTGAACATAGCGTTGTTCAAGTTTGAATTTAATGTAGATTCCCCATGTATTTTATAACCTAAAGTGAAAAGTTACCAAATGTAAATGTAAAGTGCGATATTTTCTTCATGTTTGTTTAAAATAAAAACCAGGAGTTTTTTAACGTCCGTCGGTTTATTCGCTCGTTATTTGCTAAAGTTAATAGGTAAGACAATTTTCTTCAAGTTTAACTTAGCTAGCCTAATTCCCACCTTGGTGGCAGCGTTACCCACTATTTATTCACTAGTCAGGTCTTAGATTAGGACTTCAATGCTCCATTCCATACATCGGGACAGTAGCAGTTGGGCTGTTTAACCGAAAAAGTATTCGAAAGCAACACGGAGTGAAAGATAGTAAGATCCAGTTACACCAGGCGACCGGCGATGCTACAAGCACCTACCCCGTCGTAGCACCTGCCGTTACATTACCGCTGTCAAAAATGACCTGTTTTTTGTTCTTGAACTTCGGAAAAAGGAATGAACACCACATTTTTGCAGTTTTTAGTGAGACTGCATTCAACTAAAGTGCTTTTTATAAAGTATAGACATCGTTAACAACGTTTTGTTTACAGAAATCGTTACACAACATATCGGGTAGCGAATTTCAGTTTTTCTCATGTCGATATTTTGGCCGAAAATTGCATTTTCGACTCGCACTTCCCCATAAAAGTTTCGACGTATATATACATCGTTACTCCACTTGGGCCACATCGTTGCTTAAATGATTAAAGCCAACAAAGGCCTATTGTGAGACAAAGTAACCAAAATGCATTTTATTTTTCATTTCACTTTATTTAAAAAAAAAAATAAGAATTTGAAAAATATAAGAATTGGAACATAGAACTGCTGGTCAAAGTATATTTAATATATTAGTATATTTAGTATATTTAATATATTAGTATATTAGTATATTTAGTATATTTAATAACCAAAGTAAAAAAAAGCTGCATATTAAACATAAAGCAACAATTGAAAATCTACGACCCGGTTTTACTACTCGGACTCGGCTCGGACTCGGATTTTTGTTACCCAGTCGATCCCTAGTTACAAGTTATAAAAGTACACTAATTTTACGTTAAATAAAATTGCTAAGTTTAGTTCTCGTCTTTGTGATTTTGTCGCAACATTAAATTAACGCAAAATTAATAAAAATAAAAACACTAGTTTTACAGAAATAAACGTTATGGGTGGTCCGCGCTGCCTGTAAAGGAATATCATACACACCGTTTGAATATTTAAGCAAAATAAAAAGTACAGGTTATGTTTTTGTAACTGTTAACTGTTAAATGATACAATCACAACATTTAATGCTCTAACTCGTCCGCCATTCACAGAATGCTATTTTTATTTTGTTGGAAAGCATCGAAAAAAACCACGAGGCGCACTCCTCAGGACCTAGCTTGCGATAAGGATCGGAATAGAGGGTACTATAAGCGCATGCGCAACTATAAGCTCTATTTAAAGTTAACTGTTTACCACTGGACTGATTTAACGTATATCAGACAACTTGTTTACATATGAAAATTAAACACAGAAGGGTTTTGAGGTAGACCCCATAACTTACACATGAAATACAACACTGGGAGGTTTTATGGCTTATACCCAACAACCGTTTAAACAGGGCTATCCTTTATCTCACAGGGGTAGACAGAAAAAAATTTTTAAAGAAAAATGTTTAGTGAAAACTTAAAGAGGATATAGCCAGGGACCACTAAACTCCCGTAGAACATTCCTAATGCACATTTAAACGTGTCGTATAATCTCTGTAAATATCCTTCCACAAAGGAAGGCGTTGATAGTGACAGGGAGAATAACATTGGCACTTAAAATTTAGGTATAAAGATCCGAAATGGGAAAGCTGACAGTTTCTTTGAGTGAGGTTGTCCTCACAACGTACCTCTTAACAATTAAAGAAAATGTACACAAAAAAGGTGCAAAGCAATTTTTTAGCTCCACCACTGGTTTAACTTTTAATAATAAAAAAAACTCGTTTTAGGTTAAACAAAATACCTACTCATGGTATTTGGATCAGTATTAGACTTTCCAGATTTGTACAATGAAGCAGTCTTGAAGATTTAAGACATTAAAGCAACCCCTTTTTTATGTTTAGGTTAGGTGTTCCTAGAAGGAGCCACGTTTGTAGCGGCCCACCACTCACTACAGTTTAACACTAATGCGGGAAAACTAATTGGTTAGGTTTTCAAGTTTAAAAAAACTCAACAGGGAGAAAAATTACACGTTACTTATGTTAGTCTTGGTGGTTTACACAAGATTTGTAATTATGAAAAAACTCTTACTTAGAGAAAAAACTACACAAGTTTCAGTTGTCAAGTATGGGGACCTACTAAAGGTTTTACCTACTCCCAACCTGATAAAATTACACTTCAACACTTGGTTAGGTTAGAGGTTATAACCCTCATTTTACTGTGGACGCCCATTTAATTCCCAGAGCCATAACTGTGATGATCAATCACAAGTTTCCACCCTTTAATCAAATAAGAGTTCAACACTAAAACATCGGGTCCTAATTTAAACAGGGTCAGAAAAAAATAGTTTAGACAACTGGCTTACTGGTTAAATTCAGATTGAACACGGGTAAACTAATTCTACTAAATTCTGGGTAGAAATCAAAACACTTAAGGGAAGCACGTTTACTGGCGACGTCTGGTTGGACAGGTTTGCAAGTTTCTAACTTTAAGTTAGGGGTAGATTGGCTTCGTGCCGCAATCCAACTGGGGAAACTGTATTTGTTCACTTCCGGCTTAACGGACACATTTAAACTCTGTTTAACATCACTGGTTGAAAAACTTCGTTTTATTTTACCATTTTTCCAATCTAGCCACTGTGAAAGGCTAGGAGACGCAGGTTTTACTACTGGCATACCAAGAATCATTTTTGCGCTTACTACGCTCACTCACGCTTTGCTCGTGCCATCTTATCTGCTTTACGAGGGGATCAGCGCGTGCCACGCTTATCACTGGACTGCTAATTGAGTCACGGTTGATTGGCTCCTTCACGCTTGAGCGAGCGGTAGACAACTTAGGTTTCAAATTACTAGGGTTGCTGGAAATTACAGCGGGGTTTTTGCACGATAAACTGGCAACAATTTCTGTAGGGTGACTCTTTCCTGGCTTAGTATTTGTTTCGGCCTGCAAAAATTGTTTAATTGAGTTATCCCATTTACGCCTAATATTACATCAAAAGGGGAACTAGTTGCCAACGAAACACAAGATATGGTTTTTCAGACTTCACCACTGGTTAATTTCAAGCTTAAATTTACCTGCTGCAATTTTAATTTTTTGATCAGTTAAAACAGTTTTGCATCTAATCACTTGCTTTAAACGGGGCCAATTTTTGGCGAGTTTAGAACTGACGATGTTAATTGTGCTAGTGGTATCGCATAAGAGTTTAGTGCTACGCTTACCGATAGTACATTTTAATGTAGTCTTTAAAATTTCAGTGGCATCTTTACCAACGATAAAGCATGCATTTGCGGATGCCGGAGCTTTATTAAGTTCAGGGCATCGATTGCGGAGGTGTGAGGCCGAACCGCATTCAAAACACGTTCTAACATTAAGTCTGCTGCTATTGTTAGTATTTACATTGTCACGATTATCAGCGTTAGCATCTGAGCTAGTTACGCTGTCACTGTTAGTCCCAACCGGGTTAGCTAACGAGGTACGGTTTTGTTTACCATTACGGGAATTAGAAGACGCTTTAGTGGCTTGGCTGGCTGGCTGCCTGTGCGCCAATTTGCACTTTACTAGTATTAGCAGCAACATCTATGGAGATTTGCTTGTTGCGTGTGGTATAATCATCACACAGTTTGGCTGCTTCCTGTAGCGTCCCAGATTTAATCTGGTCCGGCAACCATTTTCTCAAGCCCACTGGGCATGACTTGTAAAATTGCTCTAACAAAATTAAATTAGACAATTTATCGTAATTACCGTTAACACCTGCTAAAGACACCCACTGTGAGAACAACGTTTGAAGCTCAAACACGTGCTCGTGATAAAGTTGTTCTGATTGTTTTTCCAGACTACGAAATGCAGATTAGACGGACTCCTTAGTCTGTACAAACCTTTCAAGTAATTTTAATTTAACTTGATCGTCGTTTATTTGATCGCATACTTTTACCAAAATTTCACCTAATAAAGGTTGTAACCCGACGACCCATTCACCTTTTGGAATACGTTGAGTTTCCATTGTGCGTTCAAATATTTTTAAATACGAATTGATTTTCGATTTGGGACCCAATTATTTAATAACCTGACAGCATCGGAAATTTTTCCGGGCCTAGGACCGGAATTTACACTTGGCAAAACCTGTACTGGACTGGTACCATCGTTGCCGTTTACAGCTCTTAATTTGGCTAACTCTATTTGTTTGTTAGCTAGTTCTAACTCGTATTCGAGTTTCTTAATCGCAAGGGCCGTAGCAGTCTGGGCGTTTTTGTCTCTAATCATTAATTCATGGGCACGCGCCTTGTCGGCGTCAGCTAACCTTAAAGCATCAATTTTCAACTGTTCTGCTTTAAGAAATAGTTCGTTCTCCTTGAGAGCGAGCTCCTTTTTGGCCAAAATGGCATCATCAAGTTTCTCTATGGCACTGAGTAATTCATTTGTTAGCTCGTCCAACGTGAGTTTTTGATCGTTAAACGCTATTTTTATAACATAGCATGTATAGTGTCGCAAACAGTTAGATCTAAATTCAAACAAGCTTTCATTAAGTCTTTGTAATGAATATGATCGAGAATAGCTTCTATTTCTTCCATGTTGAAAGTTTAGATTAATTCAATTTTTAAAGAAAAAAAAGGTTCTAGTTTTAAATCTTTATAGTTAAAATTGCAGCCGCAAAATAACTCTCATAATAGTTGGAAAGAGCGAGTACTTAAACACTTCTCTTACAACCCAATCCAGTCAGGGACATAAAAATACACTCTTAAGCACTCTGGTGGATAATTAAATACATAAAATGCATGAAACAAAACACTCGGCTTGGCAACTGGACTATACCCATACGTAGTAACCTGAATTTTTCCTGCACAATCGCTGTGCGGTCAGTGCCGGACCGCCGAAAATGTGGACCGCCGAAACACCTTCGTTTTGCCAAACGAAGAAATTTTTTTTCTTGAGCGCACCTGAAAACGCAAAAAGACTATAAAATTCTATAACTCCAAGGAAAATGGACAAAATCGACTCCTGTTTGCACTGTTTAATAGAACTGAACTTTATCATCCATCCTGTGAAGACAGAACACCAAAATTCACCATACTTTATTCACTCCAGCAATTTAAAAAAGTGCTCAAACTAAGCGCCGCTGCACGTAATTCATGTCGCCGTTTTCCAAAACAAACTTGTAAATATTCATTTGTACTTCGAATTATTTTGCAGGCATAAAGCCGACTAGCTTAATGTTGTTATAGATGAACCTGTACTCTACGTTTTTATTTTTACTAAGGTCACGATTTTAGCAACCATGAAAACTTCGACTACACTCATGTTATTATTTGAGGCTGCGATAATACACTTTAAATTTTATGCGTTCCAGCATTTAAACACAAGCTGGTTTATTTTAATCTTTCACCTAGGCTTTTATAAAAGCAATATTTACGTAACTTATTCTCATGAACTCTACTTGTTCAAAAATGGCAAACACAATTACATTTATTTTACCGGACATTATCAGTGTGTATCTTGTATTTTTATTTCAGGGCTCCGACCATAGTGATCCCAATCCGAGTAATAGCCTTTTCCTTCAATTAAAAACAGTTTATTTAATTTTGAGCAACAAACTTCGTCTCCCCCCTCCTTCAATAGTTGCGATACATAATATAGTAGTTTTATTTTATAGGCCTATTCACGTTGTTATGAGTTCCAAACTCAGGTGCACTTTCCAAACAAGGCCTCTAATGCCCAAAAATCGGCAATTCCCTTTGCTCTTCAAACTCCTACAATTCCCTTCCAACCAAAAGACAGCATTCAATTTTCCCTCCACTCAGAGCACAAAGCTACCCTGCCCGTCCGCGCTGCCATGCCCACTTCCGGTATTGACAGCCTGGCCGGTCTGAGTCAGTCTCTCCTACTCCCGAGGTCCCTCTACCCCATTCCACCACCCCGTCGCCCACGGTTTCCCTCTACCTGGCTGCCAAGCAGCAGGTACAAAACTCAGCTCCAGTGAGAAATCGATAGCATAGCTCAAGATTCAAAGGCTAGAGGTCACTACGGCGGTCGGAGCAGAAATGTCCTGTCCCAGCGTTGCTATGCCAGGCAAGGTAGTGGTTCAAGGGTAACTGGTTTAGTTTAGTAAATTTTATTTTGTAACTTCATTTCTAAATAATTAGTCCTAAATATAAACTTAACTTCTGTCTTTGAGTAAAATTATAGGTAGTCAAAACGCCACCGGCAATTTTGGTCTAGGACGCCCATAACTTAAGGGTTTAGGTCCCCTTTCTAAAAGCCAGCTTTCTTGGCATTTTCTTATTTATTATGAACACAGGTTCATTAAATAATCAAAAGATCACCGAGATCAAGCATGTATTATTGTTGAAGCAAGGGTCTTTCAAATGGTACTTTCCATATAACGCTAACCTAGATTCAGTGTGATGATTGACTGATTTTAGTACAAAGGTTGCTAAATTCTTTCAAAGACTATTTTACAATCGGCAAGGGTCATGTTTGTAACTTAGAGAGTTGCGATAACTCAAATCGACTTTTTCTAGTCCAAATGGTGAACTCAATTCAGTTCTTTGCCAATTTATTGTAAATCAAGTGCTTTTAACTTAAAAGCAAGTTTTTCTATTTGTAACCAAGTAACTCAGTGATGTAAAGAATTGTCACGTTTTATTAAAACACAAAAGAAAGTTGTTTTGAACTACAGTTTTGACTTCCGAGTCCGATTTAATTTGCAAGGGTTAAATAATCACACCGCATTTTTATTCTAACTCCTATGTAGGCATTTTAAAATAACTACCCGTCGTGGTGGCAGTATAACCATGATTAGATAGGTCATAAAGGTTTAGTTAGGACGTTGACGCTCTTCTCCTAACCGTGCAGTGGACACGCTATGCTGGTTTTCCGTGAAAGTAAAAACCGCCACTTATGATTACTTCTAACAAACCACAACTTCATTAGATGTCGGTGCAATAGACAGTAGGCACCTAAAGACCCTGTAAGCGCCGCTACAAGACCTCGGTGTTAGAACTTTCGCCATCTTCTCAATAATGGACAGAATCGGTCAAACTCTTCATCATTTAACAGCCTCCAATAATATCTACCTCTTGAGGAAGCCCGAATCTGAAAATTCAATCTAGAAGATCCACAATCGACAATTGAAAATCACTCAAAACCTACCGTAGCGCTCCTTCATCATGGCCGGCATTATTGAAGGCTTGTATCTATGTATTTCGATTTTATTGTTTCCATCTTAGGGCAAAAAGCCCACAAACACTAGCTTAGTTGTGAATTAGGAGGGGCTGCCTTTGGTACTTAACCTCACATACATGTGGATACAGACAACCCTTTCATGTGTGATATTTTTTATTGTGTTTGTGAAAAAACGCAAGCCTTGTGAAAAATTTCCACAATGATCGATTTCTGTCTTTTAACTTTAACGTTAAACATCCAACTTAACTTAATGCGTTACAGCATTCAACTAAGCTTGATTATTTAACCATTTTTCAACCTTTTATATATTCTTTTGCCCCAAGAAACGCTGCCATTAGTCCGAAAGAATTCGACAACGGACACGAATTTTCGTGTATATATGTTTGCTTCAGTTCTCCTCAAAACTCCGACTGTGACCATCCGAATGTTACTACTAGCTTGTACTACTATTAAAACCAAAGATACTTATAAAGATCTGTTATCAAAGCAATCCAAAAGTCAAACTGTGCATAAAAATCCGAATCCCCCCCCCAGCCTAGTTGTGGTGTGTAACACTGCAGTTTACCGTTAAACCTTATTAAATTTAATAGTAATGCTTTATGCATTACCCAAACCCAAGTACTAAGCTTTAACCAGAGCCTATTCACGATGCAATCATGTAAATATTTATTCAATAGTCAATATTTTAAAGTAAAGGCCTTTTCCCAAAGTTCACTTGAGTAAAACTCAATTTGGCCTATCTTTACATGTCCCTGCTCCTTCAAATGGCTCTGAACCAAAACCCTTTGCCAAACCGACTTCTCCTCCCACTTTCCATTGTTCTCCTGGCCCTCAGCCAATCAGACCACCGCAGCTCTCCTACCCGTCCGCGCTTTGGTCGAGAAAATCCGCTGCTCCAGCATAAAAAGCCACCACACCCCTCCCTCGTCAGCACAGCTCAAAGATCTCTCAAGCTAGAAGGGTCACGCCAGTCGGGAGTGGAGACGTCACGTCCGTAGGATGCCATGCTGGGTAAAATGGTAGTGGTTCGTATGTTGTAGTTTAGCTTTTGAAAGTTTGATTTAGGACCCCTTATTCTAAATTCATAGTTTAAATTCGTAAACTTAACTTCTAGCTTAGAGAAAATTATGGAAGTGACGCCATAATCGGCATATTTGGTCCCCCACCCCCATAACGTCAGAGTGGTTCTCTTACTAAAAACCAACTTTTTCTAGTTTATTTTAAATGGATTTTTAACTTAAACTGACGGTTTGATCTTTTTGGAAGTCAAAAGAAACATACTGAAGCCTAAGTATAAAATTGCTGGGCTTTTTATTTCTTAGAACAGTTTCTGCAGGAACTAAGGGAGGTTGATCTTTCGTACTTGGAAAACTTAGAAACATAACTGTGGACGGTTGATCGTGTATGAAACATACTCTCAGATAGACTGTAATCAGTTGCGGCTGTCCAGTCTTGCGGCTGTCTCCGGGAGCACTCAGTATTACTTTTTCTAATGTGAAAATTTAAACTTTATTCCAAACAGAAGTGTTGTTGGTCTGAAAAATGTGACTTACTAAGTTGTATATTCCAAACTTGTTGCTTTTAAATAATTTATTTCAAAAGCTTTCCAAAGCAAACTTCAATGTAAAGTGTTCTTTCATTCTCTGTTGTCAAAATAAAACTAGGAGTTTTAAGCTTCAGTTCGTTTGCTAACTTGATTAATTGTTTAAGTGTAAAATAACTATGTAGCTCATTTGAATATTTTAGCTTGTATAAACAGTTAAATTCCACCATTGGTGGCAGTGATTACCAACAGTATTAAGGTTAGGCCCCTTTAATTAGGACCCGACGCTCCATCCCCCATGCTGGGATGTAGCCCAAAACTGTGCTTATGCCGTAAAAGTCGTCGTAAACACCGTAGAACCTTAGACTGAAACTCCATGTACACCAGGGAAACCGGGAGCGTTACAAGCACCTAAGCCATCGTAACGTCCGCCGTTACACCTGGTGGCAGTGGTGGGATGAACAGGTGCTGTTCCCGTCAAGCGTTTCCCTTCTGCTATACTGCAAACCCGAAAACCTAGATGGATGCAAGCCCCTTCCAACTAGACGTCTGTGGTCCCGTCAACATGGCCACGAAGTAGATGCCTGTGACAACGTTACCAAAAAAGTCACGAAGCAGATGGTACTAAAGCTATAAAATAGTACAAACACCACCCAGCAGCTCCAACAACTGCCGGCGCCAGGAAGCAACAGTTGCCACTTCCAGTGAGAGGCCCTCCAGCAATGAGATGTCTACCCCAAACCCGATGCTGTAAGAGAAGCCGTCCGTCCAAGGAATCAGGCGCTCCGTTCAGCCAAGCAGTGGATTTTTGTGTGTGCCCACCAAGGTCCCAGTGGATTTGACCACCAGTGACGATCTACTCCAAAAATCGGTGCCGGACTTCCCGTACTACGGTGGAAACAGGAAGGACAGACTGACCGTACAGCGATTGTTCAAAAATTTGGGTAAGTGTACATGAGATGTGCTTAGAGGCCGCCAAGCCGAGTTTTGTAGTTGATAGCATTTATGCAATTTAGCTAGTCATATACCAGAGAGCTAGGGGTCTTGAAAGTGTATTTTTTATGTGCAATCTTGCTGGATTTGGGGGGGGGGGGGATTTTTTTTTAAGTAATTCGCTCTGCTCAAAAGTAACGTTAAATTATTATGCAGCTGCATTTAATTTTTGTTTCATTCATAAAAGCTTTATTTTGAAACCACGTTCAACGTTAAAACCTAAACATGTCCGAAATGGAAGAATTAGAAGAAATCATCCGTGATTTACAAAACAAGGATTTAAAGAAAGCTTGTTTAAACTTAGGCTTTACAGTCAGTGAGACTAGAGCAGAATCTCAGAAAATCTTACGAGCAGCCCTCGAAGATGGTAAATTGGATTTAAATGAACTTTCTGATGCACTAGCCAATGCTATTGAAAGGAGAGATGCTGCTATTTTCGCAAAAAAGGAACTTGCAGCTAAGGAAAATGAACTCTTTCTCAAAGCCGAAGAACTTAAATTAAGAGCACTTGAAATACCAGACGCAGATAAACGTCGTGCTCATGAATTAGCCCTAAAGATCAAGAGGCTCAAATTGGAGACCGAGAAGCCCAAATTAGTGATTGTGGCAGTGCTATAGAACTAGCTAAACTGGACAATCAGCTCGAACTAGCTAAGCTAAATGCTGCTACCTAAATCTTAACCCCGTCCCAAACAGAGCTAACGGCGTTTCCCCCGAACCCCCAAATCCAGTTGCAAAACATGGTAAAATTGCAGATGAAATTCGTCTTGTCAATAAGTGGACGCCAAAGACTGAAATTAACAGTTTTCTCAAGATTTTTGAAAGAATTATGGTTAGTCAAAAGATTCCTAGAGATTAATGGGTCACAGGACTCCAACCCCTCGTCAGAGAGGTGTTAATTAAAGTTTGTGATCAACTATCTGACACCAAAATGCAGGACAACGAACTAGTCAAAAATAAATTGCTTGCCCGTTTTGTACAGACTAAAGAGTCTTTGCAAACCTAATTTCGTTCGTTAGAGAAAGAGCCGGAAATGCAATATCACGATTATGTATTTGAGTCAGAAACTCTTTTCACTCGTTAGTTAGCTTTGGCTAAGGTTAACCGTGACTATGACAAACTTGTCAACCTAATGCTTTTAGAACAATTCTACGAAGCTTGCCCAACCCACCTCAGAAAGTGGATCCCTGATCAAATTAAGTTAGGGACTTTGGCCGAAGCGGCCCAGTTGTGTGATGAATTCACTACTCGTAACAAGCAGATTTCTAGTGATGCTCCTTCTCGACCTGTCAAAGCAACTTCCACTGCTGCTACGACAGCACAAGGTTCTAAACCTTCCAACAATCACCGTGGTAACCATAATCGTAACCACAATCTGTCGGCTAAACCGGTAGGTTCCGCTGAGGTGAAAACAGACTCCACTAGTGGGGACTCAGCCACCAATACTTACTCAAACCGTGTAGTTTAGCTTTTAAAAGTTTAGTTTAGGACCCCCATTCTAAATTTATAGTTTAAATTCGTAAACTTAACCTCTAGCTTAGAGTAAATTATGGTGGTGACGCCTTAAACGGCATATTAGGTTCTCTCACCCCATAACGTCAGAGTGGTTTTCTTAGTAAAAACCAACTTTTTCTAGTTTACTTTAAATGGATTTTTAATTTAAACTGACGGTTTGATCTTTGTGGAAGTCGAAAGAAACATACTGATGCCTAAGTATAAAATTGCCGGGCTTTTTATTTCTTAGAACATCTTCTGCGGGAACTAAGGGAGGTTGATCTTTTGTACTTGGAAAACTTAGAAACATAACTGTGGACGGTTGATCGTGTATGGAACATACTGTCAGATAGACTTTAATCAGTTGCGGCTGTCTAGTCTTGCGGGTGCCTCCGGGAGCACCTAGTATTATTTTTTTTCTAATATGAAAATTTAAACTTTATTCAAACACAAGCATTGTTTGTCTGAAATCTTGTGAATTACTAACTTGTATATTCAAAACTTGTTGCTTTTAAATAATTTATTTCAAAAGCTTTTAGAAGCGAACTATGATGTAAAGTGTTCTTTATTCACTGTTGCCCAAAATAAAACCAGGAGTTTTAAGCTTCAGCTCGTTTGCTAGATTGATTAATTGTTTTAAGTGTAAAATAAATATGTAGCCCATCATTTAATTTTAGCTATTTTAAACAGTTAAATCCACCGTTGGTGGCAGTGATTACCAACAGTATTAAGGTTAGGCCCCTTTAATTAGGTCCGGCGCTCCATCTCCCATGCTGGGACTGTAGCCCATGCTGTGTTATTGAACGTAAAAAGTCGTCGTAAACACCGTAGAACCTTAGACTGAAACTCCATGTACACCAGGGAAACCAAGGGCGTTACAAGCACCTAAGCCGTCGTAGCGTCTGCCATTACAGAAGCCGACCGACGTCGCGCTCATGAACTAGCAGTTCGAGACCAGAGAGCGATCATTAAAGATCGTGAGGTAGTTTTGAAAGATAAAGAAGCAGCCATTTTGGAACGAACTAATGCCCAAGAGTTAGAAAGACTCAAGTTGCAGCTTGAACTAGCTAAGCTAAACGCTGCAAGTTTAAATGTAAACCCAGCTCCAGCTGGAGCTCAGGGCGCTCCCCAGCTCCCTCAAATCTAGTACCTAAACAGGGAAAAATTGCCGATGTGGTACGCCTAGTAAATAAGTGGACCCCAAACACGGAAATCAACAGTTTTTAAAAAAATTTTGAGAGAACTTTAACTAGTCAAAAGATCCCCAAGGACCAATGGAGTACAGCACTCTTACCTCTTATGGAAGAAATTTTAATTAAAGTATGCGATCAACTAACAGATGTTGAAATGCAAGACTATGAAATTGTCAAAAGTAAACTTCTTGACAGGTTTAATGCAAACGAAAGAGTCCGTTCAAACCCAGTTTAGATCTTTAGAAAAAGGGTCCGAACAATTGTATCACGATTTCGCTTTTGAATTAGAAGCCCTATTCACAAGATGGTTATCGTTGGCTAAGGTAAATGGCTAGTACGCCAAGTTATGTGAATTTAATGCTCTTAAGCAATTCACTAAATCTTGTCCAGTTGCCCTGCGCAAATGGTTGCCCGACCAAATTCGTACTGGAACTTTGGCGGAAGTTGCAAAGTTGTGTTACAACTTCACCACCCGCAACAAACAAATAGCTAACAATGCAGCCGTACGCAGCATCAAAACACAACCTAGTGTTGCGCCGTCAAGTCAAGGTTCACGCAACCAACATGGTAACAATCGTAACCACAACACGACAGCTAAGCCGGCCGGATCTGTCGATGTAGAATTAGACAGCCGTAGTCAGGACTATGGCAATAGTCTAAGCACTAACCCTAAAGTAGATAAGAGTTAAGCGTTGCTACATATGGAGTTCCACCCAACATTTCCGTAGCGAGTGCCCCGAACGTAATAAAACGGTCCCGGAGCAAGCAAACGCATGATTTCTCATAGGGAAAAATGCCAGTGAAGTTCTTAAATCTAGCACTCTAGCAGCTAGTGTAGGAAAACGTAAAATAACAATTTTATGCGATTCCGGAAGTTCAGTTTCCCTGGTTAGCGCGAAACTCGCAAAAAATTGGCCACGTTTAAAACAAAAAATTCGTTCTCAAAGTGTTTTAAATAACCATATAGTCATATTGCCTCAGGTTAATTTGTGTGTAACTTTAGCTAACGGTGCTAAGCTAAAAACAGTAGCTTGTGCGTCCAGTGCAACAATCTTCGACGTCGTGCTGGGCGTTCCCGATTTTGATTTATTAGACCAAACGCTCGAGCTTCCTATAAACAGCCCGCTAAGGGAACTATGGGAACTATTCTGGCCAATTCTGGCCAATCTTTCGGCCCCTACGACGATTGGAGGGTTCCCGGATCGAATCCCCGGGTTGGCACCTCCCTTTACCAGATATTTCTTCTTCTCTAAAAGTCTGGTAATGTTCAAAATAGAGCCGGTTCAGCCATACAAGCATTCAGTTGCTTCGGCAGACTTAAGGATCAAAGAAATTATTTAAAAAAAAAAAAAGTGATTCTGCCCCTAACGCTAAAGTCTCTACACCCCCCGCCAGTCCCAGCAGTAGGAGGGAAACCATTTAGCAGAAACGGTTAGGCATGACCAAGGTGCAGTCAAGTGTTAAGTGTAATTTGATACGATAATTCCTTTCTTCAGGCAGAGGACACATTCCGAGCCGGCTTGAATGAGCGTATAGCGCTGGCGTAAAACAGCCAGTGTAACGGCGGATGCTACGACGGAGTAGGTGCTTGTAGCATCACCGGTCGCCTGGTGTAACTGGATCTTACTATCTATCACTCAGTGTTGCTTTCGCGTACTTTTTCGGTTAAACAGCACAACTGCTACTGTCCCGGTGTAGGGAATGGGGCATTGAAGTCCTAATCTAAGACCTAACTAGTGATTTAATAGCGGGTAACACTGCCACCAAGGTGGGAAAAGGCTAGCTAAGTTAAATTTGAAGAGAATTGTCTTAAATACTAACTTCCAGCAATCAACGAAGTATTAAACCAATGGGCGTTAAAACTCCTGGTTTTTATTTTAAACAAACATGTTAAAATCGCACTTTACATTTGGATTACCAATAAACAACTTAGTTTTTATGTTAAAAACGTTACTTGAATTTACATTAAAATTCGCATGTAAGAACTTGGGTTTAGTTCACAAAATAATTTCAAATAGAAACCGTGATTTTAGGCAACGGGGATTTCGCAAAAGAGCCCTCTAAATTACGAACAGTCTAGACTGTGTAGTAATAGTAGACCTTAACCTACAGTCATGTTTCGAGTGGTACTCCCACTAAATCAAACCGTACCCATCAGAATATCACGTTAGAAAAGGGATGTACACTCCATGAAGTACTGCGCTTCTGCAAATCTAACTGACCCGACGGCCTTTGTTTACATTAAGCTACGTTAATGAAACGGCAAAAAAAAGCTGGTTTTTAGGAAGGGACCGTGAACCCTTACGTTTGATCGTTGACGTCCGAAATGCCGTTTGGCTTAACGCATCATAAATTTACATTCAAAGCTAAGAGGTTAGGTTTAAGATTAAACTATAAATTTTGAAATCAGAGTCCAAAAGATAAACTTTCAATTTTAACTAAGTCATACGAACCAACTACCTTTGCCCGGAATGGCAACAATCGGACCGCGGCATCTCCACTCCCGACCGGCGTAGCTACCTCTAGCTTTGATATTCCTGAGCTGTGCTCACGAAAGTCTCCTGGTCTGGGTTTTTATGCCTTCTGCTTGGCAGGCAAGTAGAGGGAAAGAGCGGACCTGTAGGTGAGCGACGGAGGGGTGGAGTGGGGTAGAGGGGGACTCTTGGAGGAGGAGAGACAGACCAAAACCGGCCGTGCTGTCACTACCGGAAGTGGAAATGACGGCGCGGACGAGCAGGGTAGCTGAGCGCTCCGAGTGGAGGGGAAATTGAATGCAGTGTTTTGATTGGAAGGGAATTGGTGAGGCTGCTTTGACACAGGGAATTGCCGACTTGGGAGAGTTAGAGGCCTGGGCTTGGAAGTGCAGGTGAGTTTTAAACTCATAACAACGTGAATTTAGGCTATAAATATAAACTACGATATTACGTATCGCAACTATTGAAGGAGGGGGGGGGGGAACGAAGTGTATTGCTCAGATTAAACATTTGACTTTGGGAAACAAACCGATATTAACAAGTCATGATTTTATTTGCAGGAAAGCTAGTTTGTTTTCGTTTTTAGAGGTAGGCTACGGTCGGAGTTTGGATGGAGATGCTATAAAAAATGAACATAAAATTAAACACTGGGTCCGTTAAAATAAACAAACATAAAAGTTTGAGCTCCAGTAGGGTTCATGGCAAGAAGTTAAGTTTACCAAAGTGCTTTTAGTGCAAAAATCAAAAGTTTAAATATACCAGCTTAGTTTTAAATATGCTATAACGCATTTAGGTTAGATTTTAGTTTGCAGAAGCAGACAAGTGATTTAAACGTCAGACATTTTTCATAGTTAAAGTAAGTCGTCACCTGTTTTAAGAATAAAAAATATCGTGTGTTTTACATGTATGCGAGGTTAAGTACCATCAAGTGGAAGGCCCTCCTAAAACACAACTAAGCTAGTGTTGTTGGCTTTATGTCTGAAAGAATAAAATACAATATTTACAAATTTGGCGATATCGAAGTGGGATCGCCAAAAAACTATGTTCTTCTTGATTTGAAGAGTTCTGCCCTCAGGTTTTTTGCTCGGCGGTGTTGAGGTGCCCTCACCACGAATGTCTAATACAAAACCACGTTTACACGCCCCCACACGGAGGACTTTATTTGGGGTTCAGGTTGAACTCCAAATAAATGCTACAACAGAAAGGTCAGTGCACACAAGATATGCCAAAGAACAAGACTGCCAAGCCAAGTAAATAAATTGCATAAATTAATGCCCCAAGGAATACACCCTCTGAGGAATACACCTCCCGTGAAATACATCACCACAAGTTATAAAAATACACTGTTTACAAAAAATAAAAATTGCCATTTTATATATTTGGGGGACTGACGTTTTTGTGGCTCAAGACATTTTTGTAAATAAACATTACAAGTTTAAAGGGACACTAGTTGCAAAAATTAACTTGGTGCTGTCCATGCTGCTTGTTGCAGGAAATTCGTATAGGCCAAAAAGAAAATTGGAACAAAGGACAGTTCATATGAATAAAAACGCTGTTTTTGGATTATATAAAGTTACAATTTCAGGGTTTTTGTAGCTGTTAATTCAAATGAGTTAATCGCAACATTTAATGCTCTAACCAGTCAGCCGTTCACAGAAAGTTATTTTTTTTATCTGGGAAAACCTCGAAAAAAGACCCCTGGGCACACTCCTCAGGACCTAGCTTGCGATAAGGATCGGAATAGAGGGTACTATAAGCACATGCGCAACTATCAGCTCTATTTAAAGTTAACAGACTACCACTGGAGTGGTTCAAGGTTACCAAACAACTTGTTTTACATAAAATTTTTACACTGAAGAGTTTTTAGATACAACTCTTAAAAATAAACATAAATACAACGCTGGGAGGTTTTATGGATAATAACCAGCAACCTTTTAACGACAGAGTTAACCTTTTGCCCTCAGAAGTAAGACAGACATTTTTTTTTATAAAGAAAACTGTTTCGTTTAAAACTTAAAGAGGGCCAACCGGGGACAAGTTGCAACCCCCATAGAACATTCCTAATGAGTATTTAATTAGTGTCGTTACAATCTTTGTCAATATTCTCCCACAGAGGGAGACGTTGATAGTGACAAAAAGAGTAAAACATAGGCACTTAAAATTTAGGTGTAAATTCCAAAACGGGAATACAGCTGAAAGTTCCTTTTGGTGTGGTTGCACTTTCAACATACCACTTAACAAAATTAAAGATAAAATTTAATTTCCAGTCAATTTGTACTGAAAATGAAGTGTTTTAACAATTAATGTTTAAACAAAATACCTGTTGAGAGTATCACCGTTTACGTGAAACTTTCCAGGTTTGTATCTAACTTCATAGTCGTAATCTTGTAGGGTTAGGCTCCACCTAAGCAACCTGGGGTTTTTACCAGACATTTGCTTGAGCCAGTGCAACGGGTTGTGATCTGATTCTATGACAAACGCTGTTCCATAGATGTAGGGACGTAATTTGGCAACGGACCAGATCAAACACGCGCATTCTTTTTCTGTCGTCCCATAGGTTTGCTCACGTGCTGTCAGTTTACGTGAAAAGTAAAGACAGGGGTGTTCATCTTCTCCAAACACTTGTGACAAAACACAACCCATACCACGGTCGGAACAATCACACTGCAAAATGAATGTCTGTGTGAAGTCGGGGGCTCTCAGGACGGGAAACGTCACTATAGAGTTTTTCAATGTGTCAAAAGCAGCTTGCTTTGGTTCATCCCAAATGACGGGATATGGTGCATCCTTTTTCAAGGAGTCTGTAAGACAAGCACAGATTTCAGAATAGTGAGGGATATATCTTTGATAATATCCAACCAAACCGAGAAAGGAACGGACATCTTTCTTAGTCTGGGGTCGTGCGAATTTTTGCACGGCCAAGACCTTCACCTCAGAGGGTGTACGGGATCCATTGCCAACTTCATGGCCAAGGAAAGTAGCTTTGCTGCAAGCGACCTGCGAATTTTTGCGTTAACAGTTAACCCGGTCTTCTTGACAACAGAGAGGAAATTGTAGATGTTTTCAAGATGCTGTGGCCACGTTTCGGCCCCTACAGCACTGTCGTCTTGGAAGCACTAGTGACGTCATGACATTATTCCTCCAATAAACTGTTCCGTTTCAAAACCCTTTGGCGCGCCTCCTTTCGTATCGCGAGCTCCGGTTGGTTGATTCGTGGCATGCGACTGTTGACCACGAAGGGGCCAGTCATTATATGACGTCACGCAAAGCGAGTCAAGGTCGTTGCCATCGGAAGTAGTGTATGCGCGTCCTTTGTGAACGGCCGACTACGAGCCCGCGATAGCCTTTGGAAATGCTATCGACGATCGTCAAAATTTGAGGATATAAAACAACTCTAAACTATTTTTGGTTCCGCGTTTCCAGGGATGGTAATTACTTTCATTGCGGGCGTTCGTTGTAATGAAACATTAGTAAACAACTACGGACTTAAAAAATACGTTCGTTGTACTGGTTTTTTCGTAATAACGAATTTCGTTGTATTGAGATCTATTTAATACTGCTAGAGTAAGCAATTCGCCGG
>JAHWFP010086358.1:0-14066 GCA_023313725.1 Lithobius niger
TTCACTAAAACAACAGGATGAAACACATCTAAAAAGCACAGCATTTATCTTGAATGAAACAAACGTGCGATCGTGTTGATAACGGTACCCGCAAAGTGATTCCTGCCATTCAAAAATCAATCCCTCTCTTTAATGTACTTCGCAGTTTTGTGTACCTTTTTACACAAACTGGTTGATGATCTGCCACAGGAATGTGGGTTCCGTCAGAGTATTGTTACAGCCAATCACATTATCTCCTGCCATTTTCCTTATCCATGAGCCTTTACTAGGGTCGAAATAACGGGTAATGTATGTGTGTGTTGGGGGGGGGGGGTAATGTATGATACCCCTATTCAGAAGAGTATGGGAACGTAGCAAAAAAAGTAAAAAAAAAAAAAAAATGCTTAGATTTTTAGGAAAACCGGCCTCTTGCGAACCAGTTTTCTGCATCTGCTTTTGTCAAAGCACGGGAGAGTTGTTTTTTTAGCTCTATACCTATAGTTCATTTATTTTCTTTCATTATTTTTCATTTTGAAGAGCCTACATATGTCTAAAACGTATTGTTTGAAGCCATGAAATATCTTAAAATATCTGAAAATCTGTCAGCTTGCCCCGGACCCCACAGGGGAAGCTTGCAGCACTTCCCCAGAGCCCCTAGCTGGAATGATAAGTCGGCAAATTTCATCTGTCTGCCCCCCCCCCCCCCCCCAAGAAGCCCTTCGCTACGCCCCTGGTCTCCACCCTTCAGTTTGGCAGGCGTAGAGGTCTACTCTCACTAGGAGTTAGATTCCAGGAGTAAAGGGGGGGGGGTCTGGATGTTCAGTAGCTAATAATTACCTTTCTTGTGCGCCTGGATTGCCAAGGACTCTAATCCCCTAAGATGATTATTTCTCGTCGAATTTGAAACAAGAATTAGAGTACTAGTATTCTCCCAGTCTATGCAATGCTGTAAAACTACTGGGAGAATACTAGCATCTTAATTGTTTCAAATTCGACGAGAGATAAGCATCTTAGGGGATTAGAGTCTTTGGCAATCCAGGCGCACAAGAAAGATAATTATGAGCTAATGAACATCCAGACCCACTACCCCCGGAATCCAATTCCTAGTGAGAGTAGACCTGTACGCCTGCTTCACTGAAGGGTGGAGATGATATCACCAACAATGGAGGCCACATAAGCCGAGCATTGCCGACGACAAGCAAGTCTGATGTAATCCAAAAGCACTGAAGCTCTTCAAATTTAGCCTGATGAAAACAGTTGGGGGAAGTTTCTGTCTACCTCCAACAAAAGCTGTCCAAAATTTGCGAAATTGACTGATTTCTGTGTTGTGATATTGAGCATTGCTGTCGTGAATTATTCAAATTCTCTGAACTCTCACACTATCATGTGTTAATACTTATTTTTAAACTATTAATTTTTTGCTTTTCTGGAGGTTCGTTTTATTTAGAAAATACTACATCTGTTCTTTTACTATTAGCAGCATCATCGCTTCCATTTGAGTTATATTTGTGTCTTTCTCAAAGAAAATTGTCTTGTTTATCGATGGATCTATAATAGAATTTATTGTTTTGTTAATGGTTGTATGGGTAACTAACTGTTTACTTCTCACTCTTAGGTCTCAACGCAACAAAGAAGAAGTCATTAAAACAACGACATCAATCACAGATTCTCTCTTATCTGTTAGCCGTTTAATGACTAGCAACGTGGAGCAGAGCGAGCTGGTACTGCACTCTTTAGGTAAGTTTCGTAAGAAAATAATGCACGTAGAAACTGGCTGTCATGTTTTCTGACGCCATTTTTTCTTGCAGTTGGCTCATCTAAAACACTAGGAGAAAACCAGGAAGAACTAAAGAGCATGGGGAGTGTAATTCAGCAGTCACATCGCTTACTAACAAAATACAATCGTCGCGAATTTACGGACAAAATTCTAATATTTATTGCACTAGCGTTCTTTTTTGGGTGTGTTCTGTACGTTGTGAAAAAAAGAATATTCTAATAAATGGTTAGTTGGTGGTTTTGCTGTAAATTTGAAGAGTTATTACTTTCAGTGATTGCTCAAACAGCACCTTTCAAAAGCACCAATCCAAACTCCAGAAACTCGCAACTGTTGGAGACAGTTTGGCTCAATACGTGATGTCACATGTGTGATTTGTTATGTTAACCATTCAGCACATTCCAAACCTGAAACTGCCAATCACACAACAGTACCAAAGCCAAAGCCAAAGCCAAAGCCAATCCTAGCCCAAAAGTGTACAATAAAGCTCTACTTATGTTATTTTAGTTTCTGGTGGCCACTTGAAATAGGTGTATTTTACGTGGGAAGTAATACCTAACCCCTTCATGCCTCCACTGTTCTTCTTTACTCATCATAGAAAACAGGTAGTTGTTTGAAGTGTCACAATCTTTAAACAGTATATAAGTGCAAGTACTATATGCCTTTCTTTGCATTGTATTTACAAAGGGCGTTTTAAACTTACAACAATATTTAAGTCGTCGGCTGGAGCTTATTGTTGTCACCTTCGTTGTTGCCTTTGTAGCGTCTTGCCATGGTAGAGTGTTTGTGTCTCCTAGAGAGCAATTTCACATTCACTAATTGTCTTAACCGTTGTATCCCTCCTATGAACACTTGCTTCGGAGCCCCTCCACTTTCGCTTTGTTTTCCCTGCCTCTCTCTCCTGCTCGTAACAAACTAGAGTGGGACGTGTAAGCTTTTTTGTGTCCGCATTGCTTTTTAGGCTCCTTACCTACCTCATGCTGAAGTAAGAAACTACAATATCCCTTAGGGGACGGGGAAGACGTAACCCACCATCAGATCCACAATGATCTTTCCTGTGAATTTGTCGGCATGATGAGCTACGATGCGAGAATACGCACTACTCACGCTATGTCACCTTCCATTTCCTCTCGCGATTCGCAATTTTTCACAGCTTCCACGCAGCCTACTGTTTCCCATAGTATTTGTGCTTCCTGCGATACACGTCCAGAAGCCAAGAACATTCTAATATAGGACATTGCTATTTGTAAACGTAGGTCCGTTTTCAAATCCATTGCTTTCCTAAATAAAAGGCGAAAACCACCAAGAGACTTACAAATCTAACGAGGCCGTCGGAAAATGTAAATAATAAAAATCGGGCCAAAGTGTCTACCGGGTCGAAGGTGTTTGCTAATCCGCCACAGAACTCCGTCGTGCACACAAATGTCGAAGCTTGTGTGCACCGGTTGGTGTGTTCAAGGATATTCGCAGTCCGTGGTGAAAACCGATTGGGGCACTAGGTTCGGGTGTTGTCAACTCTGGTCCGCAGACACCGTTGCTGAGACAATCGTTACTATCCAAATCCCCAAGCGCTCAAGATCGGTCTGTGTGTTGCAATACTGGTGGTAGAAATTTAAGTCTTCTTGGTGATTGGATTTCCTCATATTCCACCAAAGTGTTTTCGCCACGCATCATGCACTATTACCCTAGCGGCAATCGCCCAGTCAACCTGCCATCCAATTCACTGTCAACTAAATAGGCCCCATACTCATTCACCTATTTGCTCTAGAGACGAATCGTTCATTCACAGAGTTCTGACGCCTGTCAATCGTGTTGACGATTGGCCCTGCCGTACAGTTGCTTATTAGCTTAATCACCGTTTCTCTGAAACGTGTACTTGCCAAGAGTTGTTACGTGTAATCAATGGTTTTCTTCACAGTGTTTCCAGGATGCAAATGATTGTAGTGCGTTGCCTACATCCTGTTCTTTGGACAACTCTTGTAAGGTTTCCGACCATTACCTTGAATGTGTCGACCAAAACCCCTCTCCCCAAACCATTCCCATGATAGCAACAACATCATTTACAGAGAGGGGGTTTCTCCCTGTAAGAAATTTGCTGATTCCACCAGTTTAACCTGCGCCGGTCATCAATGCTGCGAACCCAACGTGCAACATTTTTGCTAACTCTGATTTGGCGACTCCCACCTCGCACCATTTGCCTCAATTCAAGGTGGCCTTTTGCCAGCTTTTAAATTTGGAATCTCATTCGAGGAGAGGGGAACAAGAAATTTCCGTGGGCCAACCCTTGCTACATCACGGCCCCAAGAAACGGAACTTGTTTTTCAAAGTAGCTGGCCCCAGAGCTGAATAAGGGTTGTTACCAGACTACTCACGGCTGAATAGATCCACGCTCAAGGAGACATGGACTCGGGCTCTGCCCCAGGGTTCGCACATCACACACAAGAAATTCAAGCACTTTCAAGGACTTTTTCCAAAACGGGTGTCATTTTTCAAGGACTAGTCCAACATTAAACATGACCGGAAAAAAGAACCAAGGGAAAAATCCAGGGGTAAAAAGCGTGGAAAAATTGCTTTCTCGCTTTTTTCATTTTGTAAGTTAGGTTAGGGGTATTATTTTAAATTAAGACGAACAAAAATTAAATTCAAGGCCTATAATTTTTTGTAAACAAATCCAAGCACTTTCAAGACTTCAAGGACCTTGTGCGAACCCTGCTCTACCCTAACCATTTAAGGACGGGTGCACCCAAATGCATCCTCTGTATAATCGTTGTTTACAGTTCTTCTACAGGTCAGGTCGAAGTATTTCCCTTCGGTCTGGCTACTGCCCCCTCTCACGTCTTCACCGTCTAGTCATCGGGTTTCTCCACAACAAGTAGATTCAGACACGTACTTACCTGGATGACTAGCTGTTTCGAAACCTGGCCAAGGCTCTTTAAGACTTTCGCTTCAACCTCCCCTGTTCTCGAAGGTAGAACTAGGAGTAAACGTCTCGAAGTCAAGATTCCGACCGGCACAGTGTTTCTAGGAACGGAATTCATTGTGGCCAGCTACCTGATTCGCCCTTCACCCAAACGGATCCTGAAACTCAACTCATCGTTATTGGTCTCCGCCAGGAAAATGAGCTCAATCATCGACTTTTGGGACTCGCGCCCAATGCCTCAGGGCTCCACAGCCAACCTACTGTAACTCACTCTGGACTGGTGGATGCAAGTAGAGATCCTAAATGTCAAGAGTCCCAGTCCATCATCACACTACAGATTTACTCCTCTTCATGGATACCTCGACAACGGGTAGGGAAGCCCACATGGAGAACTTGGTGGCAGCAGGCACCTGGTCACCTTTAAAAGCAGCATTGAAGTCGAGACTTAAGAGCTTTGTGCGATAACCTATGCTGTTCTCAAATAGATCAACCATCTTCAGCGGAAAACCAATGTGGTCATATATCCGACAATGCCACGGCCATCGCCTATCTAACGTCGGGGGTTGAACTCACTCCAAACCTCTGATGGAAGAGGTCTTAACCCTATTCATCCTATGTCAGACCTACTTCCACACTCTGCTCACCAGGTACGTTGCGGGGACCCTAAACGTCCTTGTAGACGAACTGTCGAGATCGGAACAGATCCTAACAACTCTCTCCCAAGATTTGGAAAGCCATCTACCAGAAGTTGGGGACACTACAGATCGACCTATTCGCAGCCACAATAACCAGTTGCTGAACTACGGTACATCTCACCCTACCCAGATCTTCAAGCCTGGGCAACGGACAGTTCAAGCTTGCCATGGGATGGGATGTTTGCCTATGCCTCTCCTCCCTTCACTCTACTACTGCAACAAGTCCTGAAGAGGTACTGAGTCTCGAGCGGAATCGTCCTCTTGGTGGCCCCCTGGTATGAACCTGTAGGAACTGTCTCAAGAGGAACTGGTCCCCCCCTCCCCTCGACTTCCACATCCTCACTCAGCACAGAGGACAGACCTATCCTTTATCTTCACGGGCGGAGACCAACCTCAAGTAAGTTGGATTCTCTTCTCATGTAGCTGCTCGCCTCCTCCAGTGTCATCGTTAAAGTTTATGAAACTAAATGGAGATGGTTTTCTTGGTGCACCATTAACCGTCAACGTTCCTTGAACACCTTTTCTTTAGAGGGCTTATCAACTGCATCGACCCTCTTGATGTCGGCTTCAGTAACATCACATCATATCTAAACTTGTACAGGCCTTCTAGAATCGGAGACCTTACTCCCTTTCTCGTCTCCCCGACGTACACTGCACTGCATCTTTTGCACAGCACTGTACACCCAAGACCCCACTCTAACCTGGCCAAGGCTCTTTAAGACTTTCGCTTCAACCTCCCCTGTTCTCGAAGGTAGAACTAGGAGTAAACGTCTCGAAGTCAAGATTCCGACCGGCACAGTTCTTAGTGTTTCTAGGAACGGAATTCATTGTGGCCTTCACCCAAACGGATCCTGAAACTCAACTCATTGTTATTGGTCTCCGCCAGGGAAATGAGCTCAATCATTGACCTTTGGGACTCGCGCCCAATGCCTCAGGGCTCCTGGAAGACCAGACCCATACACTGGTTCAGGAAGGAAGAATGGTTTCCTCGACTTTCCTGGGTAGATAGGATCTCCACAGCCAACCTACTGTAACTCACTCTTTTTTTACCCACGTTTTTTACCCCTGGATTTTTCCCTTTCCCAGTAGCATTGCTGTCGATGCTTTTAAAGTTTCTAAAATACTCAGCTTCAGTGAACCCACCCACCATCCCAGCTTCGCTGAACAAGTACGTTTTATAAAGATTGTGGAAAGGCCTGCTAGGAATCGCGCAGAGCCAACTAACCTTCGTGAAGTTCTTTTTAAGATTTAGAGCATTGTATCAAATATTAACAATATTTAGCATAGAACTAAAGGTGAGTCTTTTAGGATATGTATTATACTACAATTTCAAAACTATACAATTAATTGTTTCTTTATTGCCAAAACATCTTAACCATTAGCATTACATTAGCATTAGCATTACATTCCTCGAATGTGATGTTCCCCTGGAGGTTTCTTACGGTTTGTCGACGCCTGCTTGCATAGCCCACCGCGCATGCGCGGTGCGGTCCTCCCTTATAAAAGCGACAGCGGGCACGCTATCGGCATTCATTTTCCTCCAGAGGTGTCTCCACGCCACCTCGCTCCCCGGTTCCCCGACTGTCGTTTGGAAAATTGGATTCTTCCTGAAGATGGACAACGCTTTGGAAGCCCACTCTTCGTCCGCCGCTTGTCCTCTTGCTCACTTCGACCTTGGCAGCCGTTGGGCATCCGCCCTCGATCTCGCCGCGCCTACCCGCATGACACCCGCCAATGTCATGCCTGATGTCGCATCGCCTGACTCTCCACTCCTCCCGGGTCAGCGCACGCCACTCCTCGCCCCACTGGATCTGTCGTCGCTTCGACAAGACCTTCAAGTCGCCAAAGACTCCTACCGGGCCGCCAAGCGTAACCTCCGCCGGGCGACACCCGCCCATTCTCCGGACCGGAACTCGCCGCTCGACCTGTCGTCCAACTCCTCCCGGATAGGCCTAAGTGTCAGCCGCAGTGTCGTACGAGAAATCGTACACGACATTGTCCGCCACCTACAGGTCAACCCGATGCCACCTCCCTCCTGCACATTATCGGTACAGAAGGCCCGCACCCAGGACTGGGTCGCATCCACCTCTAGCCACGAAGGGCACAGGCGTGCCGCTTCCCCCTCGCCGGCCTCGGCTCCCAAGCGCAAGCCGGACGACACACTGTCGTCGCACCACCCGCTGTCGCCCGCCCCTACTGCCGAGAAACGCATCAGGTTCCCGGACGACACTCCTGACGAAGCCACCCTGTCGCTCGCAGCTCTTCTAAAGACTGTCGAGCAGACGGTCCCGGACTGCTTCCTGTTCAAGCCCTCAAAGGCACCAGACGCTCCTGTCATCAACCGTGGCCTAACGACAGGCCTTGGATTCGCCACCAGGGACAAGGACACCAAGCCCCGCTGCCTCCTGGGTCAGTCTACGCCACTCCTAACGTGTCTACTCCACAACGAAGGCTCCATTCTAGGCAAAGGCGATCCCCTCCTTCTCGACACGTAACCCCCGATGCCACGTCCTGGCTGTGAAAACTGCTTCTTTAGATCCTTTGGAGACGGCACCACAAACCCCCGCAATTTTGAAACCTACCCGGAATGCGAATTCATTTGCTGCGAAATCAAGATGGACTTCGGCACTTCGATGTCCATACCCAAGAAGGCCGACATTCCAACCTTCGTGCTGTACGAAAACGACAAATGTCTACGGCTAAGCCTACGGGCGGCCTCCCAAGCTGACATCCTGCACACGGCTATTAACGCCTTATGTGAGAAGCTGTCGTCCGACAATCCTCCGGAAGAGCTCAAGAACTTGCCGTCCCTGATTTCCCAACTCTTCCAAAAGGCCAACTTTGCCACCTACCACGCCATGAACTGGGCGACAAGAGCACTGTTCAACAACACCCTCCTCCTTCGCGACATCGCCCTGTCATCGGCAAACAACCTAAATTCTCCACACGACATCGTCTGAGAAATCAACCGATCTACGAGTTTGAGACTCTTTTTCGGGGACAGATCCCGACACTCGCTCCTCATCTTGATGTCGCAAAGAAACCAAGGCCGCAAAAGCAATCCATGCCCTCAAACCGCCCGTTCTCGTGGAACAGACAAGCCAACCACCGCCCCGCCGACGACTGGCACAAGAACACGGCATCATCCTCTAGCCGCCCGGACGACACTGCCGCTCCTCAACAACGAAGCCAGCAGCCCTTTCGTTCCGACGCTCCTCGCTCCCGCCCCGGCCAACGCTCCCAACAGAAGCGCGCCGCTACCCCCGACTGAAGGAGCCGATTCTCATCCCCCGGGGGTAGAAGAATGCAACGTAAAAATCAACAATGACGCCCTGCACCTCGCCGGCCTCCCGGTCGGAGCCAGATTACGCCATTTTCTCCCGGCCTGGCAAAAATTAACCACCAACCTGGAAATCCTGTCAATAATAAAACACGGCTTTCGTCCGACGTTCCTACACCAACCGCCGCTGTCACCATCCCCTCCATGGGACTTCTCGCCCCAAACGACAGCTTCCCTGTCGCACGAAGTTTCGGAGTTACTACGGAAGAATGCGGTACGACAACTCTCCAACCCAGGCCCGGGTTTCTACAGCTCGATCTTCACCCGCCCAAAGAAATCAGGAGGTCTACGCCTAATTTTCATCATGAAACCCCTCAACAAGTTCATCCAAAACAAACACTTCAAGATGGAGACCGTAGACTCCATCCGCCAATCGTTCATGCAGAGCGACTGGACAGTCACCATCGATCTGGAAGACGCTTACCTTCAAGTCCCCCTTCATCCGGCAATCACCCACTACATTCGTTTCATCTACGACCAGAAAATCTTTGAATTCCACTGCTTCCCCTTCGGCCTGAATGCAGCCCCAAGGATTTTCACCCTAGTCCTAAAAACAATCTTGCCAGACCTTCACCAGCACCAAATACAAGCCAATGCCTATCTCGACGACTGGGCCCTCAACAACCCACACCCGTCTCAATTGGAACTCAACAAGGACAAAACCATCAACTTGCTGAACAGCCTGGAGTTTGCCGTAAACCTAGTAAAGTCACGACTCCTTCCAGAACAAGTCTTTACGTTCCTCGGAGCTTCATTCGACCCACGTTCGGCATCAATCTCCCCGTCTCCAGAACGCATAGAAGACCTCTACATCACATCCGGCTCTTCCGCCCCCAACTAAGTTTCTCCGCCCGGGAACTGAACTCCCTTATCGGAAAAATGGACGCAATGGCCAACCTGGTCCCTTACGGGCGGTGGATGGTAAGACCATTCCATCACTACCGGATAGACAAACACTCAATCAACCAAAACAATCCGGACAGACAGATCGTGCTCAACAAAGACTTCCCCTTCGAATCCCTCCTCTGGTGGTCCGACATCACAAACCTGTCAAAATCCGTCCCTCTACAGGAACCACCACCCGACCACCGAATCTTCACGGATGCATGAAGCACTGGCTGGGGAGCACACCTAAACAACCAGGAAATCTCAGTCTTGTGGCCTGCCACCCTCAAAGACCACATCAACGGACTGGAGCTACGTGCAATCCTCCTAGCCCTCCAACACTTCCTTCCACTCATCAAAAACAAGGTCATACAGATCCAGGCGGACAACACAGCAGCCCTGGCCTACATCAGGAAAGAAGGCGGAACGAAATCAAGATCGCTCCACAACTTAATGACGGAAATCTTCAATCTGTGCATCCCACACAACATCACCCTCCTACCGCAACAGGAATGTGATTGCAGATTCTCTCTCACGCCTGAAACCACCAGCAAGCGAATGGTGCCTCAAGAAATCCATCTGCGAATCTCTCTTCAACATCCTGGACAGACCAATGCTGGACCTATTTGCCACGAGGCACAATGCCAGACTTCCCCACTACATCAGCCCAATTCCGGACGACTTAGCAGTAGCAGTAGACGGTCTCACGTTCCCATGGCACAACCTGTTTGCCTACCTATTTCCACCCTTCAAACTGCTTCCACAGGTACGTGGGAAAATCGAATTAAGCCCGGGTCTATTCACTCTAATAGCCCACCTCTGGCCATCGGCAGCTTGGTTCCCGCTCCTCCTAAACCTAACAGTCGACACTCCAAGAAGTCTCCCTCATCTACTAGATCTTCTGTCACAACAAAGGGAAACAAAACTACACCCGAACCTCCCACTTCTAAACTTACACGGGTGGCTACTATCATCAAACTCCTCAAAAAGGCTGGCATTCATCAAGAAGAGGCTGAACGCATCGCATCCAAAGCAACCAGAGAATCAACAAACCGCATGTATGACAGCCACTGGTCAAAGTGGATTCATTGGTGTATCGCAAAACGCACAAATCCACTCAACCCCTCTCTTCCCGAACTCCTAAGCTTCTTCGGTGACCTGTTCAACATCGACAAACTCAAAGGCTCCACCATCCTCGTCTATCGGTCTGCATTAAACTCTGTCTTCAAAGCTGCCGGTCGCACTGCCCTACTGGAAGACTACCGAATTTCTGCCTTACTACGCTCATACGAAAACGATCGACCTACCACTAGACTTTCCGTCACCGACTGGGACCTCTCCATCGTCTTACTATCACTAATGGAGAACCACTATGAACGCATGCAAGACAGCTCACTCCACCTCATGACCCGCAAAACTGTCTTCCTCGTAACACTGGCAGCAAGTCTAAGATGTTCTGAGATTCAAGCCCTTTCGGCAGACCCGGCATACTGCATCTTCGGCCCGAATTTCTCATCAGTCACATTCTTCCCTTCAGAGAAAAACTCAGAAACCATCCGAACCCTCGAAACCCATAACATTCCCTGCCCTCTCAAACCTCACTGGGAACGAACCAGAACGCCTCCTCTGCCCAATCAGAGCTCTCCGCTTCTACTTAGCCCGCACTCAACACAAAGACATACGGAGAGGCAGGAATCAACTCTTCCTTCCAGTGGACCTCCAAACCGGCGAAACAACAGCCGCCATGGTGTCACGCTGGATCAAGAAAACAATCGAAGCAACTTACGACAAGCACGGATTGAGTAAGAGCATGAGAATAGCGGCACACGAAGTACGAGCTATCTCCACATCTTGGGCCCACCACAATGCCACACCAATCGAAGAAATCCTAGCAGCAGCATCTTGGCGCCGCCAATCCACCTTCACGTCCCACTACCTAAGGGACATGACGAAGGACGAATCCGGACTACACCGGCTGGGACCGATCGTCGCAACCAGAACTGTGGTCAAACCCCCTTAAGCACTCAGAACGAAGCAGAAGCAAGATCCATGAGGGCAGCAAGATCCATCCAGCTAGAAGCAAGACCCTCAAACAACGGTCCTTTTCAGGGCCACCAATTCCAACGAAAGAGACTAAATTCCTGTTTAGCCCAATTTGTTCTGAATAAAGTGCGAATTTTTCTCTTGCAGATAAAAAATTCATGGGGGAAAGCCTGCTTGCATCCCGGGGCGCTCGTACAGACGGTGCCTGCCACCAACTTTGACGAGGTCAACTGGTAATTTCTAAAATTACCAGGTTAAGATGTTTTGGCAATAAAGAAAGAACATTTTGCCGGCCCCCAGTCTGGCTGGCTAAAAATGGTTTCTTTTTGCCTAAAACATACTTAACCTTAACTCCCGCCCTGCCTCCCCTCTCGAGTCACCGCCTGACACATTGAGAGTAAAATGAATGCCGATAGCATGCGCGCTGTCGCTTTTAAATGGGAGGACCGCGCCGCGCATGCGCGGTGGGCTATGCAAGCAGGCGTCTACAAACAGGAAGAAACCTCCAGGGGAACGTCACATTCGAGGAATGTAATGCGAACATTACCAGGTTAAGTATGTTTTAGGCAAAAAGAAACCATTTTTAGCCAGCCAGGCTGGGGGCCGGCAAAATGTTCTTTTTGTGTGCGGTTTTGGAAACCGTTTCGCTTTGGCTGTCGCTACCGACATGATACATCTTGCCATTCTTAGCAATTCCAGTGGCAATGCTGGTCTCTTGAATTTGTTAACGAGTTCACAGCCTGGATGTATTTGAAGACATTCCAAATAATCTCCCTAGCCCATTCATTCAATAGTTCTCCAAGTCGGGTAGCCATGTTGGTTCGTCTGTTCGAAGAGAAATTTTTACCAGGCATGATCAATCCAGTTTACCAAAATCCGTGCTTCTTGGCAAACCAGAACCTAAAATACCAAAATAGTATAGGTACAAAATATAGACGAAAAAGGAAAACTTTTGACATGCAAATACGTTTGACCAGTACTTAGGGGTGTGCGGTTTTAATATTTTGGGTTCGATTCGATTCGATTTCGATCGATTTTGGGGAAGAACATCTCGATTTCGATTATTATTCGATTTCGAAATTCATTTTTTTTCTTTTTCGATTTTAAACTTTTTTTTCAATTTTTATCAATAAGGGCTAGCCTTTGAAAAAGATATTAATTTTAAGTAATTACACTCCTATCAACTAATGTTACTCCAATACGTTGTACTTTGAATTATGTCTTCATTTAATGCGCAAAACTACATTTGGTTTTAACACACTCTCCCTTTTGAGTAGCACCATCCTTAGATTTTATTTAGTCAAATTAACTTCATATATTGTGCAAGTTTGGCAAAGTATTGCCTCTTAGTTGATTGCTAAACTTAACACTGGCATGTTGTAAGGCAATGACTACACTATTTTAGCACTATTAGAGTCATAATTACTGGAATTATGTAGAACTTTCACAGTAAGGTAACGAAAGATGTTTTCCTACTATTTTAGCAATGATTAATATGGTACCATGCATAGTTGCCATATAAAACGAAGTCATTACACATTTTTTACTAAAGTTAATGCTTTACTTGATTCTAATTTTTTTTTTAAACTTTATTCAGTGTATTTACTTAAAGTATTTACGATTTTGATTCTGACGGATTCAATTCGATTTCAACAGCATAATAAAATCGAAATCGAATCGAAAGTTTCGATTTTCGCACAGTCCTACCAGTACTCTCCTGTATCTTGTCGCTAAATTTTGTTATTTGCGTCTGTATGCCTTTACGCGAATTGAAGTTGGGTGGTAGACACAAATCAGTGCTATGTCTTATGATTGCGGTTAGGAAAAAAACTAATATCTGGGTGTGAACTTCAGGAGTACTTGGCTTGTTCCCAATTAATGGATGCAGTTTTCAAATGAATCTGCAGTGTCCATTGATGATTAAGTTTAATCCTTTTGAAGTGTTTTATAACGTGACGTTCCATCTTGTTTTATAATGTGCACACTGTGAATTCTGACTGGATTCAGAACATGTATTTTCAATTTCCATGACCTAAAATTAGAGAAAGTTTCCGCATTTTGAATTAAACTTTAATGACTTTGCAAAGATTACATTACAAAGTTAAAGTTACACTTGTCAACGTACACTTTTAAATATGTCACAATCAGGTTAACAAAACGGAGCACGAATAAATATTTTGATAGTACTCTAAAACTAACAAAAAAAAAGGGCTTACACATTTGATAAACATTTACATGGTTTTAACGAAGTTAAAAATAGGTTTTATCTGAGAATGAAAAAATAAACTGGAGGATTATTTGTTTCCTCACTGAAAAATTAAATTCAATAACACATCCTTAAAAATCATCTGAAATGCACCAACGTTTTTCTGTACAGTCTGTTGCCTTGTCTCTGATCAAGGAGGTTGCTACATATTTACACAAAAGCCA
>JAHWFP010086360.1:0-10810 GCA_023313725.1 Lithobius niger
AACTACTCTATATGATTGGTTTGCTCATGGATCATAACATATAATTAGCAATATGATTATAATCTAATAATGAATTACTGAGACATATTACAATAAGCTAGTTGTTAACACTCTTATGGAGAAAAAAAAACTGCAGGAAAACAATTTTCACAGTATGGTTGGTTAAGTAAATTCTAAACTTTTAATATTAAATTAATGCAAAAGGCAGTAAATTTAGCATGCCAACTACTCCCTAGGGAAAAGATTGCTCATAGACTGTAAGGTGTAATTATCAACATTTACGATTTTTGTTATCATTTATTAATAAGTACTGAGAAATATTACAATGAACTAGTTGCTACCACTTTTATGTCAAAAAAATACGTGTACACAATACGAAAGAAATTTTCTTAATGTGGCTACAACGGATAATGGCTATAATGTGGCTATTTACTTGTAGTTAAGTAAATTCAAAACCCTTAAAATTAAATTAAATGCAAAAGGCAACCAAATTTATTATGCTACCTACTCTCTTGGGGAAAGTTAGCATATGGACCATAAGGTGTAATTAGCCACATTAAGATTTTTTAATCATGTGTCAATTAATACTGAGAAATAATACAATAATCTAGTTGAGAAAAAGATTATGGTGAAAAATACATGTTCACAATAGAAATTCAATTTTCACACTGTAGATGGTTAAGAAAATTCAAAACTCTTGAAATAATATATTGCAGAGTTGTAAGAGTAAATAAATTTTTATCCTTATCGAAACTATAAATGAAAAAAACATAAATGAAAGCCATTCGCAATACATTGATGACGTACCACTTTATGTACCATTCGTAGGCTTACATTAAAATTCAGTCATATTAAGATGCTGTCCACTTTTTCTCGGTAGGGACCAGAAGACCACACGAAAAGCATGGAGGATTTATTCTTTGGAATTTTACCCTAAAGTTAGCAAAATAGTGATTGCCATTGTCATTAAAATAACCCAGACATACAACTGGATTTTTCCTTCAGATCCTGACTAAGGTCCATTGTGCCGTATTAGGTCAATAATTGCCTTTTTTAAAAATAATTCTTTGATTTGTTTGAAGGGGTTTATTTCGCAAGGGACAGGAAAAAAACAGGAGAATGCTAAGAATTTCTTCTCACCAAATTAATGACCCTTCAGATCCATTGATCGGATTTGTGAGTAATAATTCATGAAAGTGTGTATGGCTGAACACTATAATACAGAATAGAATAAAATTGTAAAAAGTAAAATAGAATGTAGTGTAATAGAATAAAATAGAAATTAAATGCACCAAACTATGCATTGCCAGTGCTTTATTAACTCCGTTCCAAACAATAAAAATGCAGTGGGAGTCAGAGCAGGACATAAGTATGGTAATAAAGCTGACCACAATCGTCAGAACGTGAATTCAAGAATTGCTGATTAACTCAGTGCTTACATAAACTTACAGTATTCTTTTCAAAAATCGACAGTATAATTTCGAACAAGCTCATAATACTCAATCCAATTATAGATCCTAGCAAACCACCAAGGTCGCACAATAATCTGACAATCGAATCAACTGGCTCAACTGTATGAAATATAATGATATTACTGTCTGCTTGGAAAAGGAGTTTTGTCAAAGGATTATGTCGTAATGATGATACATCTAACATCCTTGATTCGTAAATCCGTTTGTTGCAAGGTGGTAAACAACTGCAGTCATCTGATCCATCTGGCATTACAAATAAATCCACAAACTTCTTGTGCGATAATTTAGCCGAACGACTTGACTTGCATTGGGGTAAGTTCATTTCAGACATGTAGGGGAGACTGAGAAAAACAGCGACAGTATAATACATGAAAATGTTGGGAACATAAATCGGTTACAATTAACAGACTGATTAACTTCGTTTCAACAGAGTTCCTATAATTCTTAAAAGTACAAAACGAAGGGCAAACATGAAGCACAAAATACTATGCTATGTTCGCCATATAACATAGCATAATACTTGCGTAATACTAGTGCCCACCAGTGACTTAAACTTACCCGCCAGTGGCGGATTTGAGATTAATCATTAATTTCAACTTATAAAAAAATTGCAAGAAAAAAGGTGTTTTCCAGCAGTCACAAATTGAACTAAATTGTCTTAAAACCGTTCATCTTTTCGGGCTCGAACGCACTTTGGGAGCTAACAGTGCTTCCCATGTCTCGTGGCTGGTGGGGTAATTTAAACATGAATGCACAAGAGTAAGAATTCATTTTAAAAGGCCCTATTTGGCCTGCAACTTCTTAAATGTATAAAGAAATAGCTGTAAAATTACATCAGGGAAAGAGGAAATGAAGCCAAACAGCAAAAATCATACACCAGAAATTAAGTGGTCCAGCAAGCCACCTACATGCACTTACTTTTCGTTGGAGTTGATTGACTCAGATTCGAACTGACAACACAATCAGCACCCAGATCACTGACATTACCTTTTTATGGATAAGCCTAATCCTCCACCGGCGTAAAGATGATTCACTGACTCTGTTATTAAGGTCACGAACTGATTCCGGCTTCATTCAACCGAGAATGCTAACGTTATTTCTGTTGTATGATTTTGGGTAGTTTTCCTCTTTCCTTCTTTATATACTTTGCAGCGATTTGTGTCTATTTGCTTAATCATTCGTTGACTCTTGTATTTTATTACATTCCTTACTGCAAGCTTTGTTTCCACAAGTATTGCATTCAATGGAACCCTAATCACCGCTGTGTCATTAATAACGAGATCGTTGAGTCATCTTTAAGCAGGTGAAGGAGTAGACCTATTGCTAAAATCGTTATGTCAGTGATCTGGATGTTGACTGGGTTGCCATTTCTAATGCGGGTCACTCCACTCCGACAAAATGTAAGTGCACAACGGTGACTTGAGCATCTACGCTATTTCTTGTGTGTGATTTTTGTTGTTTGGCTTGTTTTCCGCTCTCCTTTATATTTTCTTGTATGCGTAAAAAACGGAAAATAAAATAACCGATGAGCACAATCGTCAGACAAAGTTTTTTTTTTGAATGGGGATGTTTGTTTCTGCAAATACAAGATGGAGGCAAAAAATGGCACGCATAAACATTTTTTGGCGTGTTACTTCTAAGACATTAATAAGATGAAAACCAGCAAATTACGAAGAGTTTTAGAATTAAATGTCTTTAGTCTTGGTCATATTCAAATTAGGTTTATATGGAATGCTTCCGACCTAAGTTCGTCATTAATAAAATGGACATCGGTATACAAATTACTACAAGAGAGAAGGGTAAACAAGTCGTATTGTAGAAAAACTATTATTGATGCTGCTTTTTTTTTACATGTCTAAATTATTCATTTGTATCGGTTTTAACTTGAAAACAACGCTAATGTTATATTATTCATCAGAATAGTACTAATTTTGTAAGTTCGAAGATAAATAATTAAAGTAGCTAGTGCTACAGTTTATTGGGGCTAAACTTTTTATTTTAATTGGCCTACCTTTTTAATGATTTATCTGTATTTTACAGTTTTAATAATGTTATGTCATGATCTCCTTTTATTGCTTAGACTGAATTTGGTTATCAAATATGTGTAATCTTCACTTCTCAGTTGTACTGTATTCTCATAAGAGAATACTTTTAGAAGCATATTTTGCTATTAAAAATGCAGTCAAAATACCGAATTTTTTAAAATCCGATTGTAAAGGATATTCTTATTCTATCGGAGTTGTATGTTTGAATTCCAATTGCTTGTCTAGAGAAATAATGTACCAAAACTCCGCTTCGCCACTTAAAGCCTCGATATTATTAGTGTTAGTAATGTTGATTTTTCTCACGATTTCTGGTAATAATCTTTTTCTAAACAAACTAGAGGCAGAATCATTTATACGAAATCAGCTATCTCAAACTTCGTTCTCCTCTAGATCTGCCTAGATCTGAAAATGAAAAGACTTTTTTTTTACAGGGAATAGACATTACAACTTTTGTATTCTGTAATATAAAAAAAATTCTTTAAAACTTGTTTTAATCAGTACTGGCTTCGGCACTAAGGTGTCATAGGGCCTTTAACAACACATATTTAACACATGTTCGTGTCTAATCGTCAAGGTGTACAATGCTCCCGAAGATTAGAGTTAAAAGAAATGAAACGAATTACCAGTTCTTTGTACCATAAATTTACGGGCCTGACTAGAAGCTATTGTGAGAAATTGAGGAGTAGAAAATATTCATAAATAACCGTTTTGCCTTCAGATTTCTGAAGAGTATGCTTATTAGGATTATGTGTTAGTTGCCCACAAGGAATTTCATAATTTAGTTGGATAGATAAGCATAGATAAGCATAGAGAATTTCTGGTTGCTTCTTAGCGTGAGGACTAATATCTAGTTAATAATTTCCTATTACATGATGAATGCTGCTAACTACTTTATTTCTTGCTGCTAGAAGAAAAGCAGGAAGATAGAAGAAAGCCCCTTTTGCTATTATGAGAACATACATATTTGTTGAAACAACATTACCTCCAGTTATTAGTGGTAGTGGAAATGGCAATAGAGCACGAAATATTTTCAGGAAATTTCATGTGCAACACATTTTTCAATGTACTCTGAAATTTGATATCAAGACTGTCAAAATCCTAGTGTCAGTCAAGGCCAATTAGTGTGTCATTAAGCACAGAATAAACAGCGTCCAAAAATTTGACCCATTTAATTGTGGCAGTAGATCATTGTCATAGTTAAATGAAGTGTAGAGAAAAAATGAGCAAATTCTATAACCAGATAGAAAAAACAAGGTCTACAAAACTTCATTTCTGGTTGGCGGAGTGACGAGGTGGCTCTAAAACATGTTGATTAAGACTGTTATCTTTTAGAAATTTAAGGAATTCATAAGAGGAACAGGCCTCTTGGTGAGCAAGTCCACCTAGTTAATATTTGGAAAACTGAAACTACTGATTAACAGCATAAAAGCATAGCTGGTTAAATCATGGCATGATTAAATGTTGAAATAATTTCAAACCTAGGCTCAGGTTTGGTAGGATTACAAAATTTAGAATGTTGTAATTTCATGAATTTGACACAACAACTGATCCATTCCCATTCGCCGGAGGGAACAGAGGTACTGGTTAGCAAATAATGTTGAACTTGATGTAGAGGGTCGATCCACCATGGTACTGTCCCTTATCTGACATCGGCAAAAAGTACCTTTGTGACATGATGGCATCTTTTCATCAGGGGACTCTTCATCAGATGGCTCCTCATGAGGTAACTTCATCACCTTAACATTGTCGTGACAAGGTCCTTTTCCGCTCGTCTCAAAAGGAATCACCTTGTTTACTCAGATGCTTTTCCAACTGTTCATCCGAGGTTGCATACTGATTCACAAACCTCATGAAATGAACAATACGGTTATAAGTTATGACTATTAAAGATACTGTCCATGTTTGGCAATCAGCTTGTTGCTGCAGTCGCAGACAAGAGGTGGTGTTGGCCCTTTTATGAATTGGTCACACCAACAACATTGTTTCCTTTTGAGAGGAATTTCTTCCTTAATGTAATTATATTCACCAACTACTTTCGGTCCGTCATATGCTTAGGGCATATAATCATCTTGATGGTGTTCAACACCATTTTCATCTGCTATGCGACTTATCATCAATAATGGGCGATGAATCTGTCTTCCTGCCTGGAGTTCTTAATTTTTTGCCATAGATGCAGTTTTTGCCGTAGGTGCAGATGTATAATACGATTTGGGGCTTTATAACATCTCTGTAATGTGTGGCACAGTGACAACCCGGGCCACTGCAATGTGAGTGAGGTTGGCACAAATGACGAATCTGTCGATGTGCCATTAAACCTCACCCTGCACTCTTCTCCTTAATACTGTCAGTAAAGAAAATTACTAAGAGTACGGTATTGAGTTAGTGTGGTCTATACGGTGTCACGGAGGTTTGCTTTCCTTGAATAATAATTTGATATGATTACTTATGATCACAGACCAAGAAAATTAAAATAGAATGCCATTTTGAAATAGAAATTTTGAAATAGAAAAAGGGATTTGAGACGAAAGAGTAATTAGGTTTAGTTTAGCCTGAGTGAACATTTAACTTAATCATTATTACCTGCTGTTGTTTTTTTTATCTGCATTTATGTAGTTTGCGAGAGGGTTTCAGTTTTGCCTCCGATTTCACACTCAGTTTTCACTTCACTGAGAACATAGGGCATTGTCTGGTTAATGTCTGGGCAAAAATATGGGCATTGTCTTTGACGATCAATAGTTCCTTTTTCTCTTCTTTTTTTCTTTCTTGCTCGTGGCAAGTTGTTCTGTTCAGCAACATATATTTTGTCGTTTGTGTTGTGAGACGTGAGTATCGGGAGGGAAAGCGATGAAAAAGTTTTCCTTTGCTGATTGTAGCTGACTTCTTCGTATTTCTTTGGACTTTGATCTTTGCTTTCAGTGGGTGGATGTTTGAACTCATGAGGATGTTGTAAGAGCGTTTTCCCGTTTCTTGTGTATCCAACACGGCCTTATTTATTTCCAATGGTCCTGCTCAGTCTCCCACGCTTTTAACTCCTTTTTAATTTCCATTGGGGTAGGAGCTCGAATTGACACCACTGTGATTTCTGATTGAGAGCGTCGGCATTTTAGCATTCATAACTTGATAATAGTCAAGCACATCTTAAGGAGAGTGGTCTGCAAGCAATACGTCTTTTCCACACTAGTCTTTGGCCGAAGCATGTAACTTGCATCATACAACTCTTTGTTGTCTCTCCATTGTTTCATCGTTGTTAAGTACTTTTGTTAGATGTGGTGTAATTTTAAATTTCGGAACAAATTCATCATCTTCATCTTCTGAATCACTTTTATTTGAATTTGTTGCTTGACCAGGTTTTTCGGTCACAGATAGCAAAGCTAACTTCTACATTTTCTTAATGTTTTTATTTTTCACTCTCTGCCCTTCTTCGATTCATTCCTGTGGTTTTAATATACACCCCTGCTGTAGCCATACACCCCTGCCATAGCCCATTGCACGTTGATCAGTAAAGAATCCCTGCTCCAACCACGGGATTCTGTCATCTCTACACTTGCAGTTACTAAAGACTGTGTATTTACAAAGAGCAATATCAACAAGGGTGTCGCATGCATGATCATAAAACGACTTCCTGTTAGCAACTGCAGCTTCTGTTGTTTTCTTTATGCTTTTCAAGGTATTTGAATATTTCTTGTGGTACGCTAGAATCATACCTTTCACCCTTTTGTCAGAAAGTATTTTATCAACGGACGCTTTCTTCCAAACAGTTTATACCCCCAGTGCAACTGTGTTGGCAGTTTTTGATACCGGAAAAGGTTCCTTAGTTTTCCTACAGTCAAGATCTTTGTTTCTGTCCCAAAGATAACATTTAATCACGGCCGTGTAAGTTGGCAGCGCCCAATAGTCTAGCTCACAAGATGGGCTAAAGATTGGGCATGCTGTGCTATTTCGGTCCTTTTACCATGGCTCAGTGGCAAAATCAGAAGCGTGACTTACTCATTTAGATGCTTGATACTTACTACTCTAATCAGCCAGTAATATACATGAAAACAAAACCAAGTGCTTCAATACGTTACTTCTTGATTAGATGACAACACCGAATTGACAGCTACTTTGGTAAGTTAGTCAAGTAGCTAACTGGAACCCCACAAAGTTATCGGCTCCAAAATTACATTTGCTTTGCAAAGCAAGTGACCGTATCCTCTACGCACTTTTAAGATTCTGCAGATGTGACACCTAAATATTGTCCAATCGTTGCAATCGAGCGAGGCATGGACCGAAAGCATCTGAAAACTTGATTTTTTTAAACTAAAATCTACTACACCCTTTAAAGATCTTGTCGGCGGGAGGCCTAAATATTGTCCATTCGTAATTAAATTTTACAGGCTTGCTAGTAGTATAATTTTGCAAAGTTTTAGTGCTAGCCTGGTATAAATATGCAAAACAAGGCCAAGATGTTGACCGAAAGCATCTGAAAACTTACTTTTTTTAAAACTAAAATCTACTATACCCTTTGTAGATCTTGTCGGCAGGACACGTAAATATTGTCCAATCGTAATTAAATTTTACAGGCTTACTGATAGTATTATTTTGCAACATTTTAGCGCTACCCTGGCATAAATATTCAACGTAAGAGTGAAGTATAGATGGAAAACGTCCGAAAACCTTTTTTTCCACTAAAATCCACTATGCCCTTTAAAGATGCCACTGGCAGGAGACCTAACTATTGTTTGATTGCAATGAAACCTTACAGGATTACTAGTGGGGCCATTCGACCAAGTTAGAGCATTAGTCAGGTACAAATAGTCAAAAAAAAGCAAAAACAACAAAAAGTGAGCATCGCATACGCAAAAAGGATCAAATATCTCTACTGGGTAATTCTTCGATTCCAGACGGAAACATGTCCAGTATGATCATGACTGTCAGCCCGGACTTTTTTGTTCCAGACCAACAAAACAAGTTTTTAATGGGTGAACTGAAAACACTGGCCAAATATTGGCATTATGCAATTGTGTTTTCAAGTCATTGCCATGATAAACCTAAACAAATTTGCAGTTTTACTGATGTTGGTCCATTAGAGAATTAGATTTGGCGCAGTCAATATGAGCGTTTGCACAAAGTCTTACCTATAAGTCGGGTCAACCACTGTGAATTGAGAAAAAATTAAGGTATACCAGCTATTTGGTGCAGAAGATAGCCCAGTGACTGTCAGAAGTACTGCAATTTTGGGCCAAATGCTGGTCAACTTATGTCATCAAACTCCTTGTTGTTGCTAAGCTAATTAAGTAATACGTGGAATATTTTGTGCAAAAATGAAACCAGGCAAAAGCACTACCCATTGCTTGTTGGATTAAAAGTGTGATATGCCTGCTTTCAGTGATGGGTGTAAACAACTAAAAAAAATTACTAATGGAGAATTTATAGGCGTTTTCTTTGCACTAGCTTGCAGATTGCCTAATTTGGAGAAAGTGGGCAAAATTGTGGATTAACAAGTACAGGAAAAGAGACGATCAGCATTTATTTGGTTGTAAATTCATATTAAAGCTGTTTCGTAGCAATTGGGTGCTTTTGCTATTAAGCGAAATAAGACTTCTACAGTTTCGTGTTTGGTTCTGAGTACAGTTTGTTATTCTTGCATTAACATAAGAGTTAATAAGTTTATTAAATAGCTGTGCTTCAATACTGGAACTGTGGCGTTTTTTTTTTACAAACAAAGCTGTGTTAGTATAGCAGCCGAATCATGATTTTACTTTCTGGTTCAGTCTTTCAATTAGAAACACTAACTTTAATCGTGTGAGTTTGGGGTTTAATTTACGTGAAAGAAAAATTATAGCCTATAACGTGATGGTGAACTTGCTTACTTACTATTCTGGTGGCTTTGATATTAATCTGTCTTCTGGAAATTATAACTTAAGCTAGATGCCAATATATACAATGTACCCGTGATTGCCCTTTTTCGTTTTTTATCTTGCATTATTATGAATATATATTTTTTTGATGTTGGGGTGGAAAACTATACAATTTAAAAACGTTAATGTTGGGCTTTTATTTTGCCTTCAGGGGCCATTCAAAAACCACGTGGTTGGCCAGGGGGTGGGGGAGGTCGACTTTCGGCCACAAGTAACCACAATGGGGGAGGAGGTTTCCAAATAAACCACGTTGAAGGAACCATTATCTCTAATGCCTTGGTGCATTTACCGTACAAGAGTTTCTGTGCATACCATCTCACTCAGCTTTACATTGTTTCTACATCGACCATGGAGATTACCACGTAGTGTGATACCATGCATCGACTAACGTCTGGGCCCCAGTCCACCGAACTGCTTTTTCCAAATAATGGTGAAAAATACCGCGGCTGGTCGTAGAAATCTTCAACAAAGTAATATTGTGTTTCCTTGACTCGTGCTAAATTCATCTAAATAGTAGGCGGCTAACGTCGAGCGCTTCACTGGGACATTTCAATGCAGTTATGACCTACGTAATAATGAACGTATTAGGCTACAAATTTCTACTTTCCATCTCAGTTACAACTCTCGGATGACGTTAATTCTAGCGGCTATTGGAGACCGCCAAAAAATTTGGTTAAAATATTTCATGTGATGAGTCAAACAGCTGCATTTATTAAAAGTGTAAGTGGAGTATTGAGGTACTTATCGTTGGGTTACTCATGTCGAACACTATCATCAAATTTGCTAAGGCACAATAACAAATTTTATATGAAGTGGTACCGCATTTTTAAAAACACATTTAAGTTGTTATTTTTTTTAAAGTTGGGTTGGGGGGGGGGGGCGGCTGGCTCCGAGCCTCGTGGTTTTTTTGGGGGTCCAAGACCTGACCACAGATGACCACACAGGAGGGAGGGGGGTTAAAAATGGCTTAAAAAAACGGCTACGTGGTTTTTGAATGGTCCCTAAGATACAAAATTATTATTCTCATGTAACGGTGAATCATACAACATTACAACAGATTCAGCATAACAACTCACTTACCTGCAATGAATTTGCAACGAAAGCTTCATGTAGCTACAATTAAACGCACATCCGTTATGATGATTCATGCTGGCACAAGGGTAAGCATTATCAATGACAGATATTTCCTATAAAAATATAAATATCAATTTTATTTCTATGGAGGAGCCTGATATTAAGCTATCACGAAGGTATCATTAAAAGTACTGTATACGTGACACTGGCTCAAGAGTGCCCATCCATTTGGTTCTTAAGTCAGTACCCTAATTTAGGTTGGATGTCTTTATTGTAGAGGAAAACAAATGTTCTTCATGGATCAGAATATTGATTCAAG
>JAHWFP010086360.1:10820-51275 GCA_023313725.1 Lithobius niger
ACCAGGAGTGGTTAACGCTCGTTAAACCCTTTGAAGATACCAAACTTGTCAAAAATTTATAAAAATTGATGTTGAAATTTGAAACCAGTCTAAATACGTCGCGTGAACTTACTGGCTGTGGTTATTAACCAGTAGTTGGCATCTATTTTAAGCTTACCTCGTAAGTTGCATATGCTTACAATGAAAAGGTTCCAGTGTTTAAAGGAGCTGCAGAGGTACAACCGAGGAGGAGGGGTGTCAGTTGCCCTGAATATAACCCACTTTCTACCTGACGGAAATTCGAGGATAGAATCCTCTAATTACCAGCCTAGTAGAAAGTGGGTTCATTAAGGGCAACTTGAATATCGCCATTTTTGTATCTTTTGCATTACTTCAATGAGTTCTACGGGCTCTGCTATGGCCAACATTTTAAGTAGCAAAGCACAGTGAACTCACTGTAGTAATGTAAAATAGTACGGCTGTCCGCAGACTTGACACCCTGAGCGGGGTTATATAAGTTTATTTGAATAAAGGACACTGGAGAGTGGGCAAAGCTAACAGGTCTAGAACAGCACACCTGCAGCCCAAAGCTAAGGATCCACTGCTCACCGCTAATATTGTCACTAGTGCAACAGCTTAACTTCATTATACCAGCGCACTTGCCTGTCGATGCACCATAAAGACTCAAATTCCTCCAAAGGTGTGGACCTACTGCTCACCACCAGTCTAGCCATCAACGGACTTAAAACAGAAATCTTCAAGCCCGAAGGTGAGAGGACCCATTGCTCATTGCCAGTCTTTCACTAACAGGGCCAAAACAAACCAGCTTAAAGCACCATACCTGCAATAGCCCCCGAGAGAACCAAGGACCCACTGCTCACCATTAGTCATGCCATCAGACACTCCCTACATATTCTGAGCAGCACCAACTCGCTTAGCCAGTTACCACATCGGAAATGCTGGTACTAAAGAGTAGTCAAAGCACCTCAAACTTAGTTAATACAGCATACCTGTAACCCAAAGGCAAGGTCCCAGTGATTACTGCCAGTAAAGCAACTGGTCCAACAGTTCAACCAGTTTAGAGCAACATACTTGGGCCCGAAGGTGAGGACCCACTTTTCACTAGCAAGTTAACTGACCTTTTCACAGAAACCTACTGACTATCCTCACAAGTACTAGACAAGTCCGACATGCAGATATTCTTTTGATGCAGACAGACTGCCTGGTCATTTGAAAGCATTATCCTACTACCCAGGCACTGAAAGAACTTGGGAATCATTCTAAGCAACACCAAACTCGGTCTTGGTCAGTAAACGGCTGGGACATTATTCCCACATTAAACTAGCCAGGATCAATACAGTGTTGTGGTCACCCATGGTCCCAACCACTGCCTGGTTGTTGGACTACCCACACTAGGTGGGCCAGACCGAACAGCTTTTTCCCTCCCACTGCACAGTTTAGGTACTATTGCAGCCCAGTCCCGAGTCCCAAGAATGGACAACAATGGAACATTGTCGGTCGAACCCAGTTTGTCACTGGTTTCCCTGAATGGGTTCGAACTTGACAGGCTGTCAAGATGGTTGACCTCCCATTGACAAGAGGGAAAACATTATTTTTTTTGCTTGAATCTCGTTACGACCTTTACTTCCTCTAGATACTTAAGTTTGCTAATCTCCCCGATACATTGCAGCGCCCTCTAGGTAGCATCAACTGCTATTTAGTTGACCTCTGTAAATCATTAAATTGGTACTAGCAACAGGCAGTATGTACAAAGCAACGTGAGATTATTACTCATATTTACAGGAAATTCCTCGTACAAGGAGGACAATTTTGAAACCCAATATGTACCACTAAAGAGGATGTACCACTGTTGAACTTTGGAAAGACAGACACTGATTCCTTCAGTGTGGCGCTCATGTTGCCCTAAAACATCTAAGTGCATCACAGACCTGTTATTACTCCATCTCATACTGATGAGCACCACTTGTCACTCTAAGAAGACATCAACCGACGAGACAAGATTGGAACTGCCATGAGGAGTGCACCGCCACCCCATGATAGAGTGTCCATTTAACAGGTTAAATTCTTAGCCCTGTCTGGATTAACCAGACAAATTGATCTAGCAAATAAGAATGGTCATGCACCAATATCCACTCAATATAAAAAGAGCTCTCAATCTGTCAATTCTTCAAGTGATAGGCTGGGTGAGTTCCCCCATGTTGATTCAAATTAAGCCTTAGATTCCACTACTGGTGGTGCCCGTCATCACTTTATTTAAGTTTCAGCTAAGCAACCATACTTTGCCAGAACCAAACATTTTTGTTTCACTGAACTGCCCGCCTTAGTTGTCAAAGGAACTTGAGTGGATTGCTGGTCAGCATCGTCTATGGTTAGAACTCAGGTGGCATCTGATCACCCTCACACCGCTAACGTTTATTTTTTTATTAATGAATACATTTCATGGTAAATCATTGCAGTAGTTCGCCTTGCAAGTGCCCAAGAACATCATCTTTAGCATTAAGCTACGAATGCCTAATGTAAGTGCCTGTTAGTCATTAGCTCATGTTCCAAAACTCAACAAATTAGAATTGAGGTCCTATTCGTTATTACGTGCTTGGTTATGTGGGCAGGATACATCGGCTTGATTACTCTAATTTGCTATAAGTAAATCTAACGGTCGTCTAAGATACTCATTGAAGGGAACCGTGGTATGGCCCGACAGAGTAGCTCTATGGCCGGCAGTGAGAACTGGCAGACCACCAGTTCAGCACCAAAATCCAACTACGAGATTTCTCCTTTAGTTTACACTATTGGAGTTGGAAATGCCATGGCTGCTGCCACCCGACTTTCTAGCCAATAGATACTCGTTAAAGGATTTAAAGTGTTCACCTCACAATTACGCGACCTCGGAAGAATCTCGTATTGTTATTTTTCGTCACTGCCTTCCCAACGCAGGAGTAGCTAATTTGCAAAGCTGCTGCCGTTCTTGGATGTGGTAACCATTGATGAGGCTTCCTCTCCAGAATAGAACTCGGATTCCCCGGGACCCATAAAACCAATATAGGCACATAACCTACCATCGACAGTTGATAAGGCAGACATTAGATAGGAGTGTTGGCAAGGCGGAAATGTGGTTGGCTCCAGTTTATCCAGATTCACCAAATGGGATCAGGCCCTTGCAGATCTGTTTTGGTTTTGTTCCAATAAGAGCACTCGTCCCCGAAGTTCGTATCTGATTAGCATGCATTTGCTATAGAATCATAAAAATTACCACATTTATGCAAATAGGATGGCAAGATATAAGGAACTATAACTGATTTAATGAGCCATTCGTGGTTACAAATTAATGCATGGCTTAATCTTTAAGACAATCATATGACTATTAACAGGATCAACCAGGCAACTTTCCACCACAGGCCTCCTTTGGCAACACGAGAACGAGCCTTGTTGCTGGCAACCCATGCACTCCATAACCTTCTGGTAAAGGAGAGCGTGACAAACAGACCAGGAAGAAAGTTGGCAAGCCTTTGGCCATAGCCAAAGCCACGTTTTCCCTACTCGAACACTATTCGTCCAATAAACAAGGCAAACCGCTTATTCCATGCCAAAGCTCTTACATTCTGAACCAAGAAAGAAAGGGATGAAACCAAGCGAGTTAAAATGGTTCACTTAATCAAGTTAGAACACGGCACAGCATGGTACCATTGTATACATGCCCATAGTCTGATGACCGACGGAGCAAGCTTTCAGTAGGAACCAAACTCTTTCGGCTGCTCATCACCAGACTATCACCAACAGGCAATGCAAGTAGTGGTCGAGGAGATATTAGGAGACAGACAGACACATGGACTAAGATGCAACACGACGTCATTGTCCCACCCGATGGAAAGCCACCCCACGGGACACCTCCGAACCAAACTCCACTGGTAGGCTCACCCCCAGACTGCCACCCCGCAGAACCCAATGTGAACTCACCCCAACAGGCTATATAAATTCTACCAAATTTCACACAAATTCTATGCTCACCCCCTCGGGCTGATCACCAAGACCTCACCGCATGGGTGGCTCCCAGAACATGACCCCACTGGCTGCCATCCCTCCATTCGAGATGAGTAAATTGTATCAAATTTCTTGTAAATTATACGTGACCAGTGTGATTAAAGAAGCCGTGTTCTCTCATCTCCTTTCGGATCCTCTCATGCCACCAAACATGTGTCGCACCATGGGGCTCCACCCAACAATCTACTCCTCTTCCACCACAGACCATGTAAATTCTACCAAATTTCATTTAGATTTTACATGATGCGGGTGGTTTTAAAAAATGGTCCTCCATATCCCCGCCCCCACATGAGATCACCCCAAACCCCACACAAGCTCACTCCCTTTTGATTAGTTAACCCTGCCCCACCTGTGCGATGTCACTCTACCTAGTCATTAAGCATAAGCAGTTTACCAAATTTCATGTAAATTATACATGATGTAGCACCAAATTAAATTGGGCATTTTTCTTCCTTCGATGACATTACCTCTTCTCCATTCGGGCTGTGTAAATTCTACCAAATTTCTTGTAAATTTTACATGGATGATATCAAAAGAAGATGTTGACCCCATAGGTCACCACCATTTTCTAAAACAAGATGACTGCCACCAAAAGTGTTGCCATCTTGAAATGCAAGATAGTATGTAAATTCTGTCAAACTCATGTAAATTCTATAAAATGAAAGCGATTTAAAAAATACGTGACCTTCTCATATACCATGCTCCAAAAAAATGTCACTCCACAGAACCCCAGCCAACAGGTCCCACACATCGACATCTTGAAAAAAGATGTGCAGCCTCATCTATGACATGATACCCATTTCCATTCAGAGAGTGTAACTTTACCTAATTTCACAGTTAACCTTCATTCGTGACCTCCACTTTTAAATACGTGATCTCGCCCCACTCATTGGAAGTAACCCCCTCTCCACACGTGAGGTGCATAAATTCCATCAAAGTTTGCGTAAATTCTATGTGTACCCCTCCCACATGCCGATAGCACACCAATACACAACCAGGTCGTTAATCACACGGTGAAGTGTACAGTAAACGAATGTAGATCACAATGCTAAGTAAATAAAAAAGTTTAGGTACATTACAGGTTTATGGTTGATTGTTTTCACCTCGTTCGTCATTCACTTTTGAATGTGTTCTACACGTTCTTTCGAAATGACGTGAAAAAATACTTTTTTTGTAGTTTTATTTATGGGTATAACAAACCTATGTCATGTTAAAACCGTTGAACTGACATAATTTCCAAATTCTATGTTGAGTTTTGGGGTATAGTCCTTTTTTCATCGTTGCTTACATTTAACTTTTCTCCAACTCTGATGAAATTTCCGTAATTTCCTCTTCATAAGCCTCTTCACCCCCAATGTGGATGTGCACAAGAGACTCATCTTACGCACCAACTCGTTCAAATTGATAAAATCCCCTTCGTCTGACCCTGATTCATCCAATACCTATTCGGAGAAATCTTATTCTTCAGGCTCTGCTTTATCATTACATCGGGTTCTTCCAGTAGATCCAAATCACTTTTCTCCTTCTTCATATCTCCCAAATCGTCTTGATAACATGTACGTAGTTGTAACCCAGGTTTGATTTTGGCTTTCCAGATGCGGTATGGTTGTTGTGATTTATGCAGTACAACATTTTAGAATCGATGCATACAAAGCCATAAAAATCGGGCTTCTAAGTTTTGTACTGCAAGTTTTTTGGGGTTAGCAAACTTCTCAGCTGATTCCTTCCTCGGTACTGCTTTCGTTCTAACACTACATCTTTATCAATTATTACATGGATTTATCCCCTACCATGAGGTATCCCATGTTCATATTGTACCATAATCCAAACTTGTAATGATCGTGATCTTTTGGTGTTTGGAAAATTTTGTGAAAATAATACTTAGGCATCTTGCCCAACACTGAAGTGTGCTGCCAGGAGATGAAACCCATCTTTTAGTCAATGTTGAAGATATATAGAATGGCCCTGCATATGAAGAGAGTTCTTAGCTGTGAGCTTGACTTGTGATGGGAGTTCTGAAAGGTGTTGGTCAAAATTATTGTCGTTATTATCAATTCATAACATTCACAAGTACTCTTAACATATTGTCTTTTTTCTTCATCTGCTGAGGACGCATGTCACTTTGTTCTTGCTCATCACTCTCCTCGTATTTCCAATTTTTATACATGGGTTCCTCGTCATCTTTCTCCTTCTTAACATTAACGATGAATCTAGTGATACTTTTTAATGTTTCAATTATGTGTTTAAACAATTCTTGAAGATAATCTCATTCGTATTGATTTTCCTTTTTGGTCGTGGTAAACGTTTTTATCAATTTATTTGTAGATCAACGTGTTTAGATTTATTTTCCATTTTTATCCTGTATTTGTGATCAGTGGTTCCTCTTTTTTCATACATCCAAGGGAAAAGGGGCCTTGCTGCATACAGTTTCAAGTTGGTCATCTTCACGAATCCTCCAAAATATGAACTTTCATTTTAGGAACACAATGCCATTCTCAACACGATCGACAATTGTTCAGTGTTCATTCGCTTCATCGTAACAGAATGTGGAACGCACAGAGAATACTCAAATATAACCATAGACCGTATCGAATGTTTAAAGAAAGCCGTATTGATGTACCCATCACGATCTACGCTCACCTTATGTACGTTTTAAAACTGTTTACATGTTGCCATAATGATCCAGAATCGTTTATCTTAATTTTTCACTTCATTTTGAAAGAACATTTAGGAAATACTCAAACGTAAATGAGGAGCGGTGAGAACATGCAAACATAAACGAGGAACGTATCTAAACATTCTTATTGATGTTTAGATGTTCCACTTATAATCCACATTCCTTTAATTGTGTGTTTCACATCTTGTGTAATGATCAGGGTATGAGTTTGTACGATGGTGACGCTTACAACCGGGTGAGGATGGGGTAATGATTAGGCATTTGTAGCATTTACGTGAACTTTGACGGAATTTACACACTTCACGAGTGAAGGAGTTACTTCCCACGGGTGGGGAGAGGTCATACAGTGTAAAAGTGTGGGTCACATGTGAAATTTAATAGAATTTACACTCGCTGAATGGGAAATGCTATGACGTCATAGATGAGGCTTGTTTTGAAAGAATTCAACATGAGATTCTGTCGGGTGTATTTTGTGGGGGTTGGTACCTTAGGATGTCACGTTTAAAAATCACTCATCACATAGAATTTACATGGAATTTGAAGAGTTCACATACCACTTTGTCTTTCAATACAGCTACGCTTATGGAGGCAGCCTTTTCGTTTTTCAAAAAAGCAGCGGCCTACTATGAACATCTTGTTTTGACATCAATCACATAGAATTCCCAAAAAAATTGGCGGAAATTGTATACTCCCAATGACAGAGAATGGTGCCATTCAAGGGGTGGCAATGTGGGGGAAGGGGAATAATTTGGAATGATAACTTCGTAAAATGTAGAACAGGGTAAAAGTAGTAGGGCAAACATGCAGAGCAACCCATTTTGAGCAACCCATCAGAAAAAACCCTGCAGATGGGCCATGGGACGATCTTCTTTCTTCGTTGTACCACACATTCATACATTTACACATTCGTACATACACGTACACCCATACACCATGAGAATAGTAGAACAATGTGAGAAAACCTTTGTTGAAAATTATTAAACCATCATGATATGAGTAGCACTTGGAATATTTTACCATTCACACACAACCAAAGAAATAGAACTGTCATGTCTAATTACAGCATATCATTTCTCTACCATCCTAAGGCCTCAGAATAAGCTCAGGTAGACTTTGTCGTGAATATTATAGCACCAATAAACTCAGTAGGACACATACTCATTCATTCGAGTGGCTTCTTGAGCGAAATAATTCTGAGCATACATGTCACACAAAGGATACCTAGAGACGGAATTATGTGCATAATTATAACATTGACAACTATACCACTCGAAAATCTAGTATAATCTAGGCATTTCATTGTACTAAAAATAATGTCTATTTGAGTATTTTTTGCAGGTTTTTTTTACAGCGGTGTTGCTGTTTGGTTCACTGTGCACGTATTTTTACGTGGAGGGGATACAATCGTGTAACTTTCTAGTGCATGGGTTGGCCTGGGACTAGTTTAGTGAGCGGTAGGTATAAAACGCGGATAATTCCATAGATTCTTATATCAGGCATAGCTGCCAAGTACGACGTGGTTTCACGGTCCAGTGCAAGAAATGCAAGGTTGAGTTTTATCGCGAGAAGAGGAGGAATATCATTTGCAGAAGCTTTGCGTGGTAAACTGTACTTGTCTCGATTACAGAGGACTCGTTTCTTCCTACGATGAATTTTTTGCGCACTATGACTCATGCGATGGAAAAAAGATTACGTCCGAAAAAATTGAAGTTGGGTGGTATACAGGGTGTTCGGAAATTGGTGTCAAATATTTTGAGGGCCCGCTGTGTGATCAAAGATAAGAAGAAAAAGTCCTATAAACATGGGTCCGGAAATGCACCAGTCTTTAGTTACAGCCCCCCCCCCCCCAGGTTTGGGGTAAACAGTTCTTAAATACCTCGTAATGATTCACCGTTTCCATTCCAAACTCAGGATATGTGCCATATCATACCTGGTATTTCAGTACTTCATAATACAGTATTGGGTCGCACAACTTATCAGAGGGAGTGGTAATTTTCTTATGGGGGGGGGGGGATCAAACGTGGGGGAAGAGAGGAGTAACTGCTTTGGTCTTGTACTTTAATGAAACAAATTTTACATACCAGAAAAAACACATCGTATCACATTACTGTGTGATTGAAAACAATCGAGAAATGAAACATCATTAAGTAAACAGAAGATGGCTACTCAAAGTTTTACTGAGTATCATTGCATTTGCGGCTCTGCTGCAATTAACTGCAATAAGCATCCGCAAAAGACCTCCTCTCCAGAACATTCTGTGACAAGCAACTCAAAAAGATAAATACGACGGAAAACAAACTAAACGTAAGCGTTTTATCATAGTAGGTGCTCAAAATGACCCCCCTCTGCCTCGATGCAGTTCCAAAGCCGCTGCGCCATGGACCGACGAACCCGTTCAAAGATTCCAGGGGTTGTGCGAATCTGGTTGCATCCATCCACAATCCTTTGGCGAAGTACATCAGCATTGGGAATTGGTGTACTGTACACGAGTGACTTTAAGTGTCCCCAAAGATAAAAATCTAACGGGTTTAAGTCCGGAGATCTAGCAGGCCATGCTATTGGGCCTGCACGTCCAATCCATCTGTCAGGAAAGCTTCCATCAAGGTAATGTCGGGCCAAAAGGCTGAAGTGAGCAGGTTCACCATCGTGCATAAGCCACATTCGTGTCCTGACTGCCAGGGGAACGTCTTCCAGTAGTTGGGGCAAGTCATACTGGAGGAAATGGAGGTAGGTTTCTCCATTTAGGCGTCGAGGTAGAAAAAAAGGCCCTACCAAATGATCACCAACAATTCCAGCCCAAACGTTTAGACTAAATTGTTGTTGATGTCTAGATTGTTGTACCTCGTGCGGATTTGCATGGTCCCAAAGATGGTTGTTGTGATAGTTGAATATGCCATCACGTGTGAAGCCAGCCTCATCTGTAAACAGGATAGACGGCAGGAAATGAGCGTCTGCTCCATTCATGATTCAGTCGCACACAGAACGCTCGTCGTGGTGGAAGGTCGGCCTCGCCAAGACCTTGGACACGTTGCAAATGGTAGGGGTATAGCAGGTTATGATGCAAAATGTCCCAAATCGTCGAATTACTGACACCCTCTCTGCGTGCAATGCGTCGTGTGCTATCCGATGGATTTTCTGCTATGTGCTGGAGAACTCTGTCTTCCAAGCCAACAGTTCGCACAGTTCTGGGTCTTCCAGCATCCGATGTCCGTCTCCCAAATGAGCCTGTTTCCCGTAAGCGCTGGTGGATACGACTGAACGTTCTAGCACATGGCAAATTCCTGTCTGGATACCTTTGAGCGTAGAGACGTCGTGCTTCCAATGCATTTCCATCTGCAAGACCATACATGTAGTGCATGTCTGCCAGTTCGATGTCTGGATACTCCATACTTAGGGAAGAGAACTACCGAACAGTAAACGTGAACAAAGGATCACAATGTCACCTTTGGATTTAAGTCATCAAGTGATTTAACAAACCCCTGTATTAACAAGAAGTCGTCTGTCAACCCCGAAATGTGGACTCTCCAAATGGTGTTCAAGGTCACCTTGTACAGATATGCGAATGTTCAATTTGAATTTGTGATTACAGTATTTTTTCGCATCACAAACGTTGTTGTTTTTGTCAATAAATGTTATTACATTCTGGAAGGGAGATCGTAACAGGGGGATAGCAACTAATGAATGGCAGAGCTTGCCCGCTGTAATGTAACTTTTAAGACTTCTAAGTTATTGTTTTTTAGAAGTTGGGTTTTCAAGGATTTTTGTCTTTAACACTTAAAACTACAAAGAATCTGAGGTGGAGATTTACCTCCAAATCAAAACCAAGTTTATGCGATGATTTTTGTGGAAGCTGGAGCGTTGGACAAAGGCAACAAACAAACAAACAAATAAGCAACCAAATTCAAATGTGTGGGTTGAGTACAGTAATGCTGTTCTCGCCGCTTCGGCCAATGAACCAAGTGATCATCCGAATTCTAAGGATTCCCCCACTTTTACGTTTTAAGCTTCTTTGCTTGAAGAGTAGAAAACAAACACATTAAATCCCTCCCTTTTAATGGCGAGGATACCCGATTGATAATGTTTGGTGCTCTCCACAGAGATGTACGTACAGTAGTTGTTTTTTTTTTGGAGGGGGGGGGCACAAACTTGGAAAACGATGTAACCTACTTGGTCTTTACACGTAATGAAAGAAAGTACAGTACTACTTTCGATTGTTTTCAATCACACGATGTGTTTTTTCTACAATTTGTTTCATTAAAGTACAAGACCAAAGCAGTTACTCCTCTCTTCCCCCACGTTTGACCCCCCCATCATAAGAAAATTACCTCTCCCTCTGATAAGTTGTGCGACCCAATACTGTATTATGAAGTACTGAAATACCAGGTATGATATGGCACATATCCTGAGTTTGGAATGGAAACGGTGAATCATTACGAGGTATTTAAGAACTGTTTACCCCAAACCTGGGGGGGGGGGGCTGTAACTAAAGACTGGTGCATTTCCGGACCCATGTTTATAGGACTTTTTCTTCTTATCTTTGATCACACAGCGGACCCTCAAAATATTTGACACCAATTTCCGAACACCCTGTATATTACTGCAAAGCCTGTTGGAAGTATTTCCCCGATTTGGAACAAGCTATAGTTCATACCAGGATTTCATATTTATCATATTCTTCCGATGAACGAAAAAGACAGTTTTGACATCGGAAGATAAAAAAAGGAACCAACGTTGATCAACGAAGAAGAAAAACATGATCTTCCAATGTCCGACAATGACATTTTTGTGTGTCAATACTGCGAAAAGACGTTCAGGAATAATACATATAAACGGAGGCAAGAAAGGCGTCACCAAGGAAAATGTAACGTAACCTGTAAATCGTGTGGTGTGACTTACTCTTATCAGCTCGCGTATAAATGGCACAACTGTAGAGGGGCTATAAAACAACGAGGAAGAGATATTGAAGTCTCTTCAAAAAAGAGACGTAAATTGTCTTTTCCTAAAACTCAAACCTCTGCTGAAGAAAGAAATAATTTCTCAAATACCCGCAAATTTCAACCTCGTAGTCAACAACGTCAGATCTCTAGTTGTAGCTATAATAGTAGATACCACAATCGACTGGGCCTTGTCCTACATGACTCATAATTTGAAAGATAAGTCTGAGGTAACCGACGATACCAAACTCGAGGTGAACCTATTCACTCTGGATTTAGGAGGGTTTGATCTAGTGCGCAATGCTTTCAACAGTTGCTTCTTGACTTTCAAGTGGGATTTTATGTCGGATGAAATGCACTATGAGCCTTTGATTTTGTTGGAACGGTAAGACGATAAATATTGGAATCTTTTAGAACAATGTCAACGTCTTATGGTAAACATAAAAGCTCATATTGGATTATGCATTCTCTTCGAAAAAGCGATGGATAATACGGAAACTATTAAAGTTTGTTTTAACTCCACCTAGTTAAGAGTGGGGAGCCAGGAGGTTCGGAAATGTCGAACAAGATTCTGCATACTATTGGATAGTTTGCCATAGAAGGAATTGGGGGATGGATTGTCAAGCAATGCGTGTGTACCAAACTATGTGTCAGAATCTATAGACCTTTTGCTGGGATAGGCTACAAAGCACTTCCCAACAAACTCAAATTAGGTCCCAATACAATACTGGTCAATGTGCTTAGTGACAATGATAGATGTTTACTGTGGTCTGTTTTGGCTAGTATATACCCCATTCCATCTTCGCAACATGACTGGGATACAACACATTACCTGCCTCGTATGCACGAGTTAGTTGTTAGTATGTTGGATAAATGCCTCGTTCCTTTATCCAACATCGCAGTGATTTTGGTGTAGGTTTTTGGTTTCGGGGATGACGAACCTTGCTTTTATCGCACGAGTTCCTCAGTTGAAAGTAAGCATCTTGTTAATTTGCTTCTTCTCGACGGACACTACGTCACGATAAAAGATTTCAAAAAAGTTCATCGCGAGTTTCAACCCCAACATAAACTGGAAATATTTTATCATGCATTGTCTACACGGTTTTCAAAATCATTTCAGGTATGATAGGGAGGTTCGTTTCAAAAAACATCATTGCCCAACAATGGTGTTATCCAGTTTTAGAATTTGAGACCTATGCAGACTTTGACATGGCACTTCAATCAGTCACCAGTTGTGAAGGAAACGATACATACACCAAAGTTAACCACATACACCAAGCTTACAGTTTTGCCTATGTGATTGTGAACCATTTAGGCGGAGTAAATGTTGGAACAACACAGGTGGACCGGACCACTGGCCGCTAAGTGAGGGATGTTACGGGGCAGAGCGTGTTAAGTTCCAGACGGCCTCAGGCATTTTTATACCTCGTATCCTGGGACGACCTGCAGCCAAGAAAACACCTGCACCAGTTACGAGGTCCGTGTTGTGATCGGGATGGCTAGCCGGTACGGAATCAACAGTGAGCAAGAATAAAAGCAAGTTTTATTGGTCCAACTCTTGACATTTATTTGACTTCGGAAAAGACGCCTTAACTCCTCAACCAGTTCACCATATTTGTATCTATTGCAGGGAATGTTGTTGTAGAGTCGGTAACGAGTAAACACAGTGCCAACTTACGTGAGTGAGTCTACATACAAATAGGATGGGCATAAACTAATGGCCCATTGCACTTGGCTACTGACGTAAAAAGTGTAAACGGCTTCAGGAAAACATCATAAATCGCAAGTCACTATAGGCCTACAAAATGGCGGCCTATATCCTGTTTTCCAGTTATAGCAGAAAACATGATGTGAAAACGGCGGTCAGTTGGAGAAGAAGAGCGTAAAGATACAGGAATGGTGAAAATGGTTAAAAGATATAAGGCGGGATTACAATAAAGCACTACAATAGGTAGTGAAAGAGCCAAAAGACATTGTACCAAGGCTACATAGCAAAGAGTGCAAGATGACAAGTATGGTTTACAATGAAGGCAGAAGAGCTACAACAATAAGCATTGTTGTGCCTCGGCCGAGGGCTAAAAGATATTGTCGTTAAGCTACGTCTAGGGTAACAATAAAGAAAGAAGGTAATTGTTACAACTATTGCCTGATGTAAGTGGGGATCGACCTCACACACCATGGAAGCCAACAGAAAGCCTTAAAGTGGGAGGAATAAAAGGGGAAATTATCTACGTATGTTGCACTTCAATTAAGTTGAAAAGTAGACGTGTAATACATAAATATATCCCGCAAAGCCCCCGTTTCTCAAGTAGGTTCCATGGGGTTACGAGCTCTTAACACATTTAAGGTTTACAAAAGGAAAAACAAATAACCATAATGTTACGGTGTACTTGTAGCGTGATACATACGTAGTTATTGTATACAAATGTTGGATACTAGTTTCAGAAAAATTAATGTCTAATAAGCATGGGTTATAACAAATATTAAATGGCATTAGTACCAAATAAAATGGTTAAAATACATCATGTATGCTATTCCATGTGTTATTTAGCTAATAGCTAGTTAATTTTATAAATAGTTTCAAGGTTAGTAGTACATAGCCAATGGACCAAGTTGGATACGAAAGTGGGCTTTAATTTGGATTTATTACAGTGGGTTGAATGAACTCTGGAAGTTTGAAGATTGAACTGATGTAAGAAACTGTTTAACCTGTCAGTTGTGACTGGCCGGGTAAGAAGGTCGGCCATAAGTCTGGAGCCGGGGATAAAGGCTAACTCGAGGATTCTCTGGTCAATCAAGGATCACATAAACCATACTTTTCATGCATAGTGTTTGGTACGAGTACTGGAGGATAGACTGTTTATCAAGGCAATGGCGGATTGGCTGTCAGAATAAAGTTTATAGGGTGCCTGTTTCAGGGGAATTACAGAAAGGTCATGCAATAGCCCATGAATCCACTGCAAATCTTTTGCACACTCAGTGAGGGCCATGAGTTTGGCTTCAGCACTGCTGAGTTTGTTTGGTCGCCCTCCATACCACCAGACACCCGGCTACCTTAACGACATAACCAGAGAATCCCCGGGAATCTCCAGTTACACTCCAAGTAGCGTTAGATAATCCAATAAGTTGTTCGTGGTTGCCCCAGGGAAAACGTAACCTATAATGTACAGTCTCGCTTAAATAGTGAACAATGCGTTTAGCCGCAACCCAGTGCAGTTGTGTAGGGTTGCTGTTAAATCGGGAAAGGGTGATAACGGTACAGGGCGTGTGTGGGCAGCCAAAAACAAAAGAGAACCGATAAGGGGATTGATACAATTTGCAGTCTGCAGGTTTAGAGTCCTGACAATGATCAAGGTTTTGGGTGATCAGGCAGGGTGTAGTCGCCCCCTTACTTCCTGTCATATGGGTCTCTATTATTTTGCGAATATAAGCGGACAGGGAAATATAGATACTGTCCGTATCACTTTCTAGTAGGAGACCTAGGATAAGACAATTCATCGTTTCAATTATGGTAAGTAACTTACCAATCTCGGCGAGGGCTCGATCTATAAGGTCATCGGGTCCCACAGAAGCACAAATCGTCAACGTGGGCCCTGATTAAGACTTCCAGCGAGTCTAAAAAATACACAGGGGTCCCATTCGCTCTGTGGAAAACCACACCTGACTATGACAGAGCGAAGTTTTAAATGCCATAATCTCCCGCTTTGTCTGAGCCCGTAGAGGGATTTGTTAAGATTACATACCCGTTTGGAGGCCCTAGCATCGTTGTAGAAGCCTGGTGGTAAATGTAAATAAATTCGCCTGTTAATTTCACCAAAAAGATAGGCAAAACGGATATCTGCGGTCCTTATGGAATACTTGCGATGGGCAGATAAGGCGAGCAACATTCGAAAGGAGGCAGTTCTTATGACTGGCGAGGATATTTCGCCAAAGTCATAACCCGGTAACCCTTGTAGCATGCCGCGCTACCGCATACTACAAGGCGAGCTTTCAGTTTCTGTAATCTGCCATCTTTATTAAATGTGTAAAGACCCATTTACAATGTAGTATCTTATCCGCATCTGGCGGCCTATCTATTATGCCCCAAACATGCATATATTCCAAAACTTGTATTTCTGCTTGCATAGCAAGCTTCCAAAGTTTAGCATCGGGGTCCTTAATGGTCTGGTTGTAGGTAGTAGGCAAATGGGTATGTAGATTCACAACATTACAGGAAGACCATATTTCTCTTAAGGGAAAAGACCTACCAAAGAACCCAGGCTTAGGTTTGTTGGAGGCCCGAAAACGAGATTTGGGGACATAACCACGAAAACTTGTTAAGGGTGGGAATAATTGCCTTTTAGGACTTGGAGAACAGGTAAGCCAACTCCTACGGCTTTCACATATTAAATTAACGTTCTCAACAGGTGCAGAGTTAGGTAAGGCAGCTAGCAAGTTTGGCATGTGGGGGGAGCGAGCCAGTTTGCATTTTATCGGGAATAAAACTTGGTGCAGTTGGACGTAATTTGGTGAATGTATCATGTCCAAAGACAATATCTTTAATGCCACAAGAGTAGGCATAAGACAGTTCCCTTCCAACACTTTGTCCTTCTAAATTGTAAGACTGATCTATGTCTAAATTAATGTTAAATTGGTGGTATTCCTTTCACCAAACATTACCAGATTTCTAGGCCTATTTACGATTTACATATACACCACCAATTCTTAGGTTGCTATTTAAGCCTTCGTTTAACAATCGTGAGGTAAAAAGTCAATTTTGGGCAGCAGATGGTATTTCTATCACGTTTTTAAGTATAATCCAATGCTTGTGAGGTCGGCCAAATTTGTCGTAGCCTCTCACTCTCAAATCTCCAATCAAAACACCGTTGCGGTCATACCATTTGCAGCCAATGCAACACGAACTCTTGGGCACTTTTGCCTATCAATCGGTTTATAAGAATTGGTAATAATACTGAAGCTTGCACCACTATCAAGGGTGAAAGTTTGTACTATTTTGGAAGATGCCTTATGTTTATAACTAGATACATTTGTATTATACGTTACGTAAGGGCTTCCTTGCCGGTTTCCTTGCCGGTTGGATCATCGTCCATGGTCTGGTTGAGGCTTAAACCATATGCCATATGGTTTTGGCACAAGAAAGGCACATGTTCAGTGTTGTTACGATGATGTGATTGTTGTCAGCTTGTTTGTTGTACGGCTAAATTCATGGGATTTTGCTGGTGTTGAACTTGTGGACGGTTTGAAGTCTGGTTTTCGGATTTTTTTTGGTGAGGTTCTTTAGCGGTTCCTTGTGTCACTTGTCAGTACGCTTGGACACCGGCTACTCAAATTTCCAAATCTGTAACAGGAACGGCACCTTGGTCCAGCTGGGTGGTCAGCAGAGTCAACACGGTCACAGCTCCGAAAATTATGGGATGGAGACTGGCAGTAGGTACAGGCCCTTCCAGAACGTCGTGGTTGTTGTCTAAGTGTCCATGTAGGTTGTATCTTAGGCTTCAGAGGTGTTGTAGTTTCACTGGATCTGGTCCGAGTGTAGTGGCAACATTGTTTAGACATGTGATTGGAGTTGTAATATAATTGGAATGTTGGCAACGTGGGGAAGCTTAAAGGAGTACATCACGAGCACATAGCCTTTGGTGATAGCGTGTAGGCGTCTGAATATTGTACGCAGGTTTGGGGTCTTGGGTGACTTTAGTAATGGTCCCCAGGAGTCCATAATTTAAGCTGTCCACCAATTCGGCTTGCATTTTGGCTAGATCTAAATTCCGGCCTGACCTGAGAAGGGTCTCACGAGCTACTAGTAGGCTTGAATGCTTCACGCCTCTTCTAATCCACACGGCTGCCTGTTGTTCAGTTAGTGGATAACCGGTTGCCACTAGTTCCTCCATTACTGCTCTTGCAGGTCTTATATAAGAACCAACTTCCTCTGATGGTTTCATAGTTATGGCCATAAGATCTTGTAATTTGTACACTTTGTTAAATGGGCGTATTCGTGCAAAATATGCTGTGAGGCGTTCCCAAACGATATGTGCTCTTTGTACATTATAAAATGCAATGGCTAGCTGCTGTGGTGACATTGTCCACATCAGCATTAATTTAAATTCCGAGTTCATCTGGTTCCATGCAGCGATTGTCTTCAGGAGGGGCATTATTTGCGTCTGGGCTATCGTGTTGTAGGACTGTATAGGAAACCATTTCTTTTCCTCTGCAAGGCAAGTAAAAATAGCACGCCAGTGCTTATAATTTTCAGATCCAAGTAAGATGGGTATTCCTTTATAGTAAGAAGCTTGTTGCTGGTGGCTCCGTGGTTTATCCAGAATTGTTGGTCCCCAGGGCTGCATGGTTTGGGATGGTGGTGTTCTTGCTACAACGTTTATAGAGACGTGCTACGATTGATGTTATGCTTCTTTTCATATAAGGCTTTTACAAGTACTGTGATACTTCTTACATCAGGCTGCCATCTTGTTATGCTACCCTTTATATGCTGGAACGACACGGGTGGACCGGACCACTGGCCTCCAAGTGAGGGACGTTACGGGGCAGAGCGTGGTAAGTTCCAGACGGCCTCAGGAATTTTTATACGTCGTACCCTGGGACGACCTGAAGCCAAGCACACACCTGCATCAGTTACGAGGTCCGTGTTGTGATTGGGATGGCTAGCTGGTACGGGATCAACAGTGAGAAAGAATAAAAGCAAGTTTTATTGGTCCAACTCTTGAAATTTATTTGACTTCGGAAAAGATGCCTTAACTCCTCAACCAGTTCACCATACTTGTATCTATTGCAGGGAATGTTGTTGTAGAGTCGGTAACGAGCAAACACATGTCAACTTACGTGAGTAGGATCTGCATACAAGTAGGATGGGCATAAATATTGAAAGACGCCAGTTGCAATTAAGTATGCCATTTGAGTAGTCCCATTGCACTTGGCTACTGATGTAAAAACTGTAAAGGGCTTCAGGAAAACATCAGAAATCGCAGGTCTCTATAGACCAACAAAATGGCGGCCTATATTCCATTTTCCAGTTATAGCAGAAAACAACATGATGTGAAAACGGCGGTCAGTTGGAGAAGAAGAGCGGAAAGATACAGGAATGATGAAAACGGTTAAAAGATATAAGGTGGGATTACAATAAAGCACTACAATAGGTTGTGAAAGAGCCAAAAGACATTGTATCAAGGCTTCATAGCAAAGAGTGCGAGACAAGTATGGTTTACAATGAAGGCAGACGAGCTACAACAATAAGCATTGTTGTGACTCAGCCGAGGGCTGAAAGAATTGTCGTTAAGCTACGTCTAGGGTAACAATAAAGAAAGAAGGTAATTGAAACAACTATTGCCTGATGTAAGTGGGGATCGATCTCACACACCATGGAAGCCAAGAGGAAGGCTTAAAGTGGGAGGAATAAAAGGGGAAATTGTCTACGTATGTACCATTTCAATTAGGTTGAAAAGTAGACGTGTAATACATAAATATATACCACAGTATTTTGCTATAAGTTGTACAGAGGAGTAGACTGCATGAAGGTTTTACTAAATATATATTAGAGGAGCAGAAAAAGATCATGACTTACGTGGATTCTCACAATCAACGTATGAAACGTTTGACCAAGGAGCAGTGGTTGCTATACAAAACAGCTGCAGTGTGCCATCTTTGCAAACACGGTGCATTAACCCCACCCTAAGAAAAGTTTAATGGGTTTACGAAAGTACGAGACCACGACCACATCACCATTGAATTTGGATGTGCCGTGCACAGCAACTCGAACTTTGCTTACATTTTGAACACAAACATAGCGGTTGTTATGCATAATTTAGAAAATACGATAGTCATTTCCTCGTGAAGGCTTTGAATTCGTTTAAAGATTTGAATGCTCTGCATAATGTGAGGATCATCACTAAGAACAAGGAAAGAATCAGCAGCATGAAATTTAAAGGTTTTATTTTCTTAAGGGCTCTTTCTTGAATTTAACTCTAATAATATAAAACAAAGGGTTTAACAACAAAGCTTTCATCAAATTCATAACAGCACCCAAAAAATGAGCATAGTAGAATACTACTTAAAAATCAACGAAACTTTGGTGTACGATTCATCGGTCGAGTTTTACACCTACCACGAATACAATCCTATTGTTGGCACTAATCTCAACAATGTAAATTTAGAAATTCTCATACACATCAAAAACGAAGACTTATTTCCGCACGTTGCCAACAGCTACCTCCTGATTAAAGGGAGGTTGCTGAAGTACGATGACTTTGCTTACGCTGGTGTAACTAGTCGTATTAATATTGCTCCCATATTCCTGTTTTCTAATATCAAATACCATCTAGGAGATAAACAAGTCGACGAGGTAAATTATCAGGGGTTCGGTACGCTAATGAAGGGACTGCTGACTTACGGGTCGGCCAAGCAACCCGCTATTGCTGGGCCTTGGACAGTGCGGCTTCCGTTGATGTTGAACTAACCAACAACGTAGGATTCAAACAGCGACACACATCCATCATCATTGAAACAACTCCCAAGGGAAGCTTTATCTTTGCCATCCCATTGAAACATCATGGGATTTTTCGAAAATTAAGATAAGCTAATCTATGGAACTAAACACATGCTCACACACATGCGAGCTAGCAACACGAATGACATCTTCAAAGCAGCAGCCAATCGCAAAGACCTTTTGAATAGCACACCTAGCTCGTTCCGCACATCACAGCCTTGGACAAGCAAAAACTTACAATCTACAATCTCATCGACCAAGGAGCGACAGTAGATTTCGAATTTTGGCACTGGCATTACGATAGCTGCAAGCTCCATCAAAATACCAGCTTCACTTGGGGCGTGCTTACTACGTTCACGGTCGAGAAACCTATGTGAATAGTTCTAGCTTTTCAAACTAACAGACAGGACACTTTAGTTAAAAACGCGGCCGTGTTCGATGACTGCAGTTTATAAACTACTCGTGTGACTCTAAATTCCGACCATTATCCACTTCTCGATTTAAATACTAATTTTACTAGTGGATAGTACGTTGGCTTGCACAGAATGGCGCAACAATTCAGGCAGCTGTGCTATGACGCCAACGACTTGAGTTTTGACTACCTTCAGTTCAAGAAAGCTTATCCTCTCGTGGTGTTGGATTGCTCCAAACAATCCGAGAGGCTTCAATCGGGAATCATGGACGTATAAGTCAAACTGAATTTTAGAGGAGCCGTACCAACTAACACTACTTGTCATGCTCTGCTCATTAGTGACAGAAAAAATACATCTAAAGTTGGATAGAGGCAAAGTAGAAGTTGTTTACTAAACAATGATAATAAAAAATAATACTCAAAACAAGACCTCGAAAAAAGAAAGGTGCCTTTTTGTCGTTGGCATTGTTAGGAACGATTTTAGGCAGCATTTGAGGATTGGCGGGAGGGACTGCGGGGATGACGTAAAAAAAGCACCAAACGATGCAAAAATTCTGACTGAACTCGTGCAGCATCACAAGCAAGTGGACGATTCAGGCTCGAAGAAACAAATTAAGCAAAAAAATTGCCGTGTGGCAGAAGTCTTTACTTATGACCACCCAGGGTGCAATTGATGTTGATAAACCTTTAAAAACTTTGATTTAAACATATTGGCTAGAGTAATGATAATTCCAAAATGTAGATGTATTTTTAGTAAAGTCACGCTTCCCTTAAAACTTCCTTGAAAACAGTAGCTGTCGAATGCTCGTCCTTTAGTTTAGTAATATATAGAGTTCTCGTTCCTACTGTACATTTAGCAACGAGTGCAACGCTCGGATCACTGCATTATAAAATTACTTTATGAATTAAACCCGAACTTGTACATACGATGCTTGAAAGAGGACCGGAATTAACGAACCAATCCCTCGCTTTTTCCAAAGGGCTTTTCATGCTGAAACTGATTAGCATGAAACAGTTTTCATGCACAAATTTCTTCATACCTGCCTCACTCGATAAAGTAGGTTCGCTTAGATTTCTAATTGGTTTGTTTGCAGCATTGAAGTATTTTTTTCTAATCGTCTTGTAAGAAGCTATTGCGGTCGACGATTACCTTAGTAACAGCATCGCTCGGTAAAGTAGGTTCGCTTAGATTTCTAATCGGCTTGTGTGTTGCATTGAAGTATACTTTCTGGTCATCCTGTAATAAGTACTTTCTGTAAATGTACACTTTTGTTGCCGTGTCAGCAGCGTGCCGGGGAAAAGCTACATCCTTAATTTGCTTCTTCCTCGCGTAGAAATTCCCGTCAGACTCATCGAAGTACAATGTATCTTTTCGATGCTAGAAATGGCAGAAGCCAACTCATCTACAAGATGAGAAATGGAAGGAGCCAATTCAGTTTTAGGTTTCTCTACGTCCCTTTCCACAGTACCAATCTGAGAATAATTTACCGCATCTTCAGAGTTGATGGCAGCTCCTACTTTGGTTAGACACTTATCTTGCATATCATAGTTGTTTTCGGCTGCCAACACATTCCCTAGTCCAGGCTGTCCCCTCGAACCGACCCCCACCACTTCACCCTCTTCTCCTCTCGTTCATTTCAACGATTGTCCAACCTTATTAACAGACATCTTTTTTAAGTATACAAATTCCCCCCTCCCTTGTCAAAAAAGTGTTTAGCACTTGGCGACAGAGTAAAGAATGAAGCATAACAATGTGCATTAAAGACTGGATTTGTGAGAATACAAGACGCAACAATCTAAAAAAAGTAAACATAACTGTCTTGATAAGGACTAAAACCCAGGGCATCCACGTACTATTAATACCCCTGTACTTCTTATTCATACAAACCAGGTCTTTAATGAAAACTCTTTGCTTTGAATGAATTACTCGGTATAATGGCACCCTCCCAGATCATTTTTTTTCAATAAATATATTAAATAAGGAATATAGATTAACCTCAAGATGAGTCAACCATCCTGGCAAATAAATCTCTCCAATCTCTTGAAAAAAAACTTGCTTAAAGTTAACAACAAGTAAGGTACAAAGAGTAACGATGGTACTCCTTCCATAGAATTTAACAATTTAAAGGGTTCGGGGATTCCCATTTCGAACGAAAAATTGAAATATAAAGGTTGGATTTGCCTAGTGACCCTGAAGCTCCAAAACTGTTGAATAATTTTAAAAAGTATCTCTGTAAAAAATTAGAGCTCGAGTGTGATGATCGGAAACCCGTATACTTGACTATGTTCAATTATTCCAATTCTATGCACACGGCTTCCCCCTGTTACTCCTCTTGTGAAAAGGCAAGCGACTGCAATAAACTGCTCTGTCTTAGAACTTGGGTGTACGAGCATATTCACAAAACAAAAGGGGAAGTTAACAAAAATGTTATGGACAAGCCATGGTTTAACTTTTTGTCTTATAATGCTTTAAAGTTAATGGACGTCGCTGGGCAAATTACGGCAGTATATGTTACCAATGATTCTCCCAGCAACGTGAAATTATGGTGCAACTTAGGCTTTGGCGTTGTCCAGTCAGATGTTGCTAACAACAAATTTACAGTTAAAGACTATGTATGGGTATGGTATCTCTGTAAAATACTAAACTAATGTGTAAATAAAATAAATGGAAATTAAAAACTACGACATTTTCGTACCTAAGAAAGAACTTAAAAATCATTCATTTCGACCTTCAGATATCAGATGTTTAAATCCAACATTGCAGAAAAACTAACTTACTGTTTAATTTCATCTAACGGAAGATGGTTTGACTGTGACCTGTTATATATTTACAGTACAACTTTATGTCAGCCTAAATACATAGATTTGCAGTCTATATTTACTGAAATTGAGGAAAACATTGGACGGTATATCGCATTTTTTCACGATTCTCAAGTATATTTAATTCCTCGTGAAGAACCAGACCCAAAATTTCGAAACCTTATTCTTTTTGACAACTGTCTTGTGGATAAACAAAAAACATTGTGCGTTACTATGCGCAAGAACGTTATTCAAATGCTAATATTTTTTATTGCTGTCAGTCGTACACATGAATTCCCAAACAAGTAGTTAGCGACAATGTACATTTTTTAATCCTTTTTCCCATGGATGAGTTAAATTTGAAACATGTTTACGAAAATCACATTGCCCCTGACATGGAATTTCAGACTTTAAAACGTTGTCTCAAAATTGTTGGAAATAGCCTTTCGGATTTTTATCTATTAATAAAACATTAAATGAGGGGTGATATAAACGTTCGTTTTTACCTATTAAACAAAAGAATGGAGACAAAACGAGATATCGCAAAACTGAAAAGACGTTTAACTAACAAGTTTTGTTATCAACATCAAGAAGCATCGCAACAAGTATTTTTTTAACCGGTAGTAAGCACTCTGAAACCGACAGTTGGCACTCTAAAACCTGCCTCTGTCTGTGGTGCAAAAACTCTAACGCAGCACACGCAAACTACACCAATTAAAGCTGCTTACAAAGAGGAAGAAACTGACGAGGATAACTACGAAGCATTGGTTTTATCCCTGTCCCCTTCTGATGTCCTTACTCCTAGACAGAAGCATAGTCAAGCCCTCTCGATTTCAGTCTTGCTGAATATTCAACTCCAGCTTAAGCTCCGATAATGCAAATTCTTCCCGATATTCCTTCTAAAACTAAATATGCAAACACAAGCACCGGTCCTAAACCATGCCTACATATTCTGTGGCAGCAGCTAGACGTATTTCCACTCCCACGGAGCATGCTAACAATACCACTTTCTGGACCATCGATAGTTTATTACCTGATCAGAAAATTGGTCAAACGTTACGTGAGGGGCGATATAAACGTTCGTTTTTACCTATTCAACAAAAGAATGGCAACAAAACGAGACATCACAAAACTGAAAAGATGTTTCTTTAACATTTCTTGTTAAAGTTTTTCGAAGATCCAAAGGAGACTGAACCTGTATTCAGACTACAGTATGATCCTAAAAAAGCGAGCTGAACTTCGGGAATAAATTGGTTAAAATTGTTGAAAATGACAGTGGTCAGTGAGGAACAGTATATGGGAAGACACTGGTATGGAGTTTGCAAGTTTTTAAAGATTTAAAAGAAACTTCCTACGCGGTTGATGTTAAATCAACTTACACGGCTATGTGAAAAAATACTCACGCAATATATCAGAACAACTACCCAGCTAGTCATAAACCCAAGTCCAGTCATAGTGCCAAGTACACATCGATCATTGCTCCTGTTTGGGAAGATATGAAATCAAAGAAAAAAGGGACAGGCATGGTTAAAAAAGTTGGTGATTCGAGCAGAGTCAATTACAACGATATTACGACGACCCCAATGACTTGATTAAGAAACTCTGGCTTTTGTATAAATCTGCTTAGGCTGGCCACGACGGACATAGAGATGAGATGGTCGAAATTTTATCAGAAATGCGGCAAACACAAATTATATCTGCTCACGAAAAAACTGTGGCATATCTAAATTTAGGGTTAGGTTGAGAAAAGCAAGAAACAGTTTTTTTTTCAGCTAAAGTTTACACAAAATTCAACTAAAGGAAATCGTTCTGCAAATTAAAAATCGCAAAAAAATTCCTAATTCATCCCTAAAAATAGTCCCTAAGTAAAGTTTGCAAAGAGGTCCTAATTCATCTATAAAAAAGTCCCTAATTATAGTTTACAAAAGGTCCCTACTTCCACCCTAAAAAAGTCCCTAATTCAAGTTTGCAAAAGTCCCTAATTCACCCCTAAAAGGTCCCTAATAAAGTCCATAATTAAAAAACACTTAGATTTGGGATATGTTTAATAATATCTCTGTAATGTGTAGTGCAGTGGGAAAAAGTACTTCACTAAAAAAGGACTATAACAAGATATGTAAAATTAATATCAAATAAAATAGATACAATTTATAATTTTACTAACTAATTTATTTTTACTGGCAAGTCTACCCTAACAGAAATAGCAAACATTTTTTCCAACTTTGCTGATTTACCCCTACTTTTCCAGACTTGATAAATTCCCTCTGTCAGTTTGGAATTATTTTAGAAATTAAAACTTAAGATTAAAACTTAAATTATGTCTAAAATCTCAAACAAACCCTTTTGTTAGGTCTATTAACTAATCTCTAACCCAAGCACAAAACGTATAAAGATTTATAAAAAATTTAAAATTTAAATTTTAAATTTAAATTTAAAATAAAGTTTAAAATAAATAAAGAGATTAAAATAAATAAAGAATTTTAAAGTGTTTTTTTAATACTTATAAAACATATTAAATAAAAAATATAAACCATAATTACCATTTATCGCCCAGTTCCGTCCAATGTGCACCTTCCCGTACCCGGGGCTAGAATGATTTGAAGGCAAAATATTCCTGGTTTATATAGGCACCTGGTGACTCATTTCAAAAAAGCTGATTTCACTTTTTGTGAAACCAAACTGGAATCTTTTTGAGATTTCGTTATGGCAGCTGATGATTCATTTCAAAAATCAAACTGGGAAAACGAATGCCCAGAAACAGTTTTAAAAAATATTTAAAATATTTAAATATTTAAAACGATTTTAAAAATCGTTTTCTGAGAATTCGTTTGGCTCGCAGCCAATGCCAAACTCTTTATAAACAGCACATCCCAGCTGGTGTGCCACTTTCGAGAAAAATTTCAACATGAGACTGATCACAGCTAGCCAGCCACTTGTGAATAACAAAATTCAACAGACGGATCAAGCCAGTAAGTAAAAGCTGTTTTTATTTATTTAATTTTTATATAATCAAGGTTTTAAAAAAAAGTTTTATAATACGATATTGTTGTTTTTATAACCTGGTAAATTAATAAATTAAAATAACTTAATAACTTAGTACTTTTAAAATAAGTTTTTAGAATTAAATGTTTTGTTATTTTTTATAACTTGGCAACTTAGTAGACTTAAAACTTTTAAAAAACATTCTAATATATTAATCATACAGTAATATACTAATACAAAGCTCATGATTTAACGAAAATTTTTGCGTTTTTGGGGTTGGCTTTGCTAACTTTTTGTGTGCAAATTAAACGTAGCGTCAAACCCTTTATAAACGGTGCATCACAGCTGACTTGCCATTTGCGAAAAAAAATTCAACGGGGACGGATCAAACCAAGTGTAAGTACAACTGTTTTTATTTATTTAATTTTATATAACCAAATTTTTAAAATAAATTTTTGAATTCGATTTTGTTTTTTTTATAAAAAAAAATGTGGGAGTGATCTCAAGCTATAGAAGGCTAACTAAGTTCCTTTTGTAGTCAGGAGAACTACTAGGGTTTAGTTTTTAGGGTCTATCCCGTAGACATAACCATTTGTGTTGGGAAATGGAAGAATCAGGATTGCTCCCTCCCTGTCCTAATAAAACGTGGGAGTTATCACAAGCCATAAAAGGCTATCTAAATACCTTTTATAGTCAAGATAATGACTAGGGTTTAGCTTTTAGGGTCTATGCCATAGATGTAACCGGGATGTGTCGGGAAATGGAAGAATTAGGATTCCCCCCCCCCCCCGAAAACTTGGAGCCCCATTGGACTTATTGTCGGCCCTGCACCTCCGTAAAAATACATGCACGATTAACCAAACAGCAACACTGCTGTAAAAAAAAAAACCTGCAAAAATACTCAACTAGACATTTTTTTGGTATTATGAAATGCCTAGATCAGTGTTTCTCAAACTGTGGATCACGACCCTGGTGAGGTCGTCAAGAAGTAATCCTGGGGTCGCAAATAGGTCCTTCAGCATAAGGCGTCGAGTTACAAAATGATCCAGGATACAAACAGTATAGCCGAGTTTATATCGAGGCTCACAGTTTATTAATGATGCTGCCACCTGTGCAGGTAGAGAAAGTATATAATCACTGGACTGGAGCACGGGCATAGAACTAATAATATTAAGACAAAACAAACATAATGAAAAGGACAGTGTTATTTTTTTATTGCTTTCTCATTTTGAAAATTCAAATTGTGGGAGTATGGTAATATATTTTTCACTCGTTGGAAATTCAGTTCAAATCAAAGTAAGTGTAAGAATTCTAGGCTTTGTTACGGAGTATTGTACAATGATTTGTCACAACGTGCAGTAAAATGTTTTATAACCCATCTATAATTAAAATGTATTAAATTTGTATTATTGGTGGGATGGGCCACGACCCGTCTCCAGTGGTCAAATTTTGAAATATGGGGTCACGATTAAAGAAAGTTTGAGAAACACTGGCCTAGATCATACTTGGTTTCGACGTGTATAGCTGTCAATGCTATAATTATGCACATAATTTCAGCTCTAGGTATCTTTATGTGACGGATATGCTCAGAATTATTTATCTTAAGTAGCCACTGTAGTGAATCAGTATGTGTCCTACTGAGTTTATTGGCACTATAATACTCACAAACATTTTTTGTTCGTATTGGGTGGGGAAAGACATATTTCCGTGAGCTTATTCTGAGGCCTTAGGAAGGTAGATAAATTACGTGCTGTATTTAGACATAACAGTTCTATTTCTTTGGTTGTGTGAATGGCAAAATATTCCAAGTGCTACTCGTATCATGATAGTTTAATAATTTTTAACCAAGCTTTTCTCACATTGTTTTACAATTCTCGTTGTGTGTGGGGAGTACATGAATGTATGAATGTGTAAATGTATGAATGTGGGGTACCATGAAGAAAGAAGACCGTCCCAGGGGCCTATCTGCCGGGGTTTTTCAGATGGGTTGCTCAAAATGGGTTGCTCTGCATTATTTGCCCCACTACTGGTAATATCATCAAAGGATGGAAAATATGCAATCTAATTTGGCACTACATCACGTAGATTTTAATGTACGAGTGAGGAGTTGTGACATCGTGTAAGTAGGAGAGGATGGTGCCGTAAAAAGGGGGGGTTGATCTCGTGTGGGGCATGGTATACGACAAACAACGTGTTTTAAAATCTTCTGTATCACCTAGAATTTACATGAAATTTGGTAGAATTTACTTCGTCTGTGGCAAAGTGGGAACAGTTCGTGAGGTCGAACCACGTGAGGTAATATAATTTTTTTGTGGGGGGGGGGGCAGGATGGGATACAAATGGAGAAGAGAAGACACGTTTTTTAATCAACAACATTGTACAATTTATATGAAATTTGATATATTTAGCTCGTTTTGGGTACGGGGTAGCAGTCTGTGGGGTGAGGTTCTCGGGGATCAGCCCCTTGGGCGAGTTCATCAAAACACACACTAGTGTGTTGCCACCAAGAATAATGATAACATCCCGATAAAATATATATCACCATGGTGACCACTAGATACATTGTCTTTAGAGCTAAGGTAGTTTAGCTGTTTCAGCCAAACAATAAATATCTGGGACGGAAAAGACTGAAACTTGTTTGATTGAGAGACTTTGGTCGCCTGACAACATAAAAGTCACTATTAATGACACAGCTTGCCATTTTCTTGTCGAAAAATTGATGTGAATAACAATGATGTTTGAATAATAACTAATTACTGGCTACTAGTAATGCCATTTCTTGTATCACGATAATAACTTCTTCCTTGCTGTGAATAAAGCTGGTTCTTAAATCATTTACAGTTATTTTGCTCTGGAAATGTGCCCTTTTCGAAAGGCCTCTTCTAATTGATTGTTTTATATTGTTTTAAACATTGTTATTGTGCAACAATGCCGATCAGCAAACGGCAGCTTCAAGACGTAGACTGGACAAAAAGGGTTTTGGATTGTGTTTAGGCAGTTTCACTTGTACAAGCAGCTCCTTGAGAGCAATGTTGCATAACAATACAAAACATCAGCAAACGCCAGTAAACTGAACATTAAATAAATCCGTTAAGTTTGCAAGGAAATACTGCAGTATTAATTAGAAATACTAATCATATAAAAAAGGTGACTGCTGTCTTCAAAGTGGAACAAAAACCTCCAAAAAAGTAATGGACCAGAAAACTAGATTGGTGTTTCCATCTCATAATTTCTGAGAAAAAAAATGGATTTCAACAACTAAGACTAAAAAGATCTGACATTTACCTTAAAACAAAACCTGTTAAGGATTCCCACCAAGATTTTCGGCCGTGTGAACTCGTTACATCAAACATGAAGCTCTTTCGCCAAGCTAATCTTAACAAGTAATAATTCTGTGACTCCAGACCAAAGCTTTACTGGCAATATATATCTCCAGCCATTGAATAAAATATGTTTTAAGTTCGTCATTGTCTACCTTGCCTGGCTACCACTATTTTCGTACCTCTACACTTTTTCAAGAACCGAGTCTTTCAAAATTCATTTTTCCAACTGCGTAGGCACAATGGGTAATGAATCAATGGTGCGGACATTTATCACTCTCCTACAGGTGGACGCTTGGACGGAGGTTCATACGAGACTGGCATACGGAATAAAAAATCCGCTGTTAAATTTTCCTTCTGGGATATGCACTGTAGTTCAAAGTCATAGCTATTTAAATACAGTTCCCATCTCCGTATCCTCACAGCTGCCATAGCCAATATGGAAACCTTACTCCCAAAAACCCGTAAACGAGGCCCCTGATCAGTCTCTAATATGAACCTGCGCCCAAACAAATACTGGTGACACGTTTCACACCAAATACGATGCTCGTGCAACACCACCCTATCAAATTGGGCATAAGAAATGTCTGCTTTATTTAGTGCTCGTGATACAAACGCCACCGCTTTATCAGTACCATCAGGATATACATTCATGAGAGCTGTTTTATGCCTACTAAACTAGCATCATAAATTTCATCAATTTCACTGGGAGGTCTGGATTAATGTGTGCTAAAACGTTAGCTTCTAAATAAGCATTTTTAGCTCTCTGAACCATCTCAGAGCACTCTTTTGTCTATTACTATGCTGTTTTTGGGGACAAATGTTTATTTAATGGTGCCAAAATTGATGCTAAATGTGGCAGAAATTTGCCACATTGATTAACAAATCCCAAGTAGCTCTTGAGCTCAATAATGTTACTTGGCCCAGGAGCTAATTTAATGGCATCCTGATTTGTGACACCATATTTATCAGAAAGTTTATTTTCGATTGCTTTAGCTTACATTTTCTTTCTTGACTTTCACACCAGCATCTTGAAGGCCGAACAAACTTTAAGAAATGGTACATCATGTCACTGGCACTTTCCAGCCGCAAGAATATCGTCTATAAATGGATCAGCCTGAGAGATATTCCTCAAGACATATTCCATTCACTTCTGGAAAATGCCAGGCCAAGCTGAAGCCTCTGCCACTGGTACAGGCCTTTACACGTGTTTAGTGTGAGTGGTGCTTTAGATTGCTCATCCAACTCCACTTGCTAGAATGATTGAAAAGATATTGTTGAGAAAGTAGCAATACCTGACAACTTGCTGAAGAAATCCCCTGCTAATGGCACAGGATAGTATTCTATCTCGTGCTGAGGATTTACAGTACTGGATCCCCAACAATTCTGATGTCACCATTTGGTTTAAACACCAAAATTGCGGGAGTCGCCCACTTACTACATACAATCCACACATTTTAAAATACCCACCTGAACCAGCCGGTCTATCTCCTGTTCTACTTTAGCTCTTACAGCAAAAGGTATTGGTCTGGCATCCCAATATTTGGACTTAGCATCTGCTTTTAACTTAATACTAGCCTTAAAGTCTTTCAACTTCCCCAGTCCTGGTGCAAATAGTTCCAGGAAATCGTACTTCTTGGTCAGTTACAAAGTGAATCTCATTAGTGACCACCTCATATGTGTTAGTTTCTAAAGAAAAAAATGATTTAGGTTTAGTTGAAACCTTGCCATCCAGTTCCTTCCAAAAAAGTGCTGGTTGATCTTCTGGGGATATATTGCTTGTAAAACTTCAGTTTGGTTATTTAAAGTAACTTTTAATTACTGTACCAAATGGCATGATTATGGCACCTCCCCAGTTAGGTGGCTTGTTGGATTTAATTTCACTTCAGGAAAATATAATTATATAATACCATTCAGCTGGCAGCAAGTTAGAATCAGACCCGGAATCAATTTCCAATGGCAAATTATGCCCATTAATCATACAATGGGCAATCCATTTATTGCGTTCTACACAAGTTACTAAAGAATTTACTTTAGAGTCCGCACTTTCGTCTGCACTTGTTAGTGATTCACTTAGTGAAGTACCAGTTTCTGACGTTTCTTCTAATAAGAAAGCTTCTATCTTCTTGGAATACGTAACATTGCTGTTTCTTCCTGCAGGTTTACCTTTACTTGGTTTAATTGTTGGCGGGCTTTGGTTTTGCTGGCAAACACGTGATAGATGTCCACCAACTAACAAGCTGGACACTTGTGCTTTCGATACCTACACGCTGGTTTCAGGTGATTTGAAAACCCAAAATAGTAGCACAAAGTATCTTTACATTTAGGGTTAGCCCCTTGATACTTCGTTTTTACCTGGTGTGCAGACGAATTTCCTCAAAACTGAGTTACATTTTCTGCCACAGCTTGCTGAGAAAGTGTAAACTTGCTGGCATTCTTAAAAGTTAAAATAGATGGAACCTTCACCAGAAGGTCTCTTAAAATTTTAGAATATCGGATTCCAACTACAAAACAGTCCTTTAGCAATGTTTCAATTTTGGTACCGTCAGTAATTACAATGTTGAGTTAATCTTTGCAACTCAGTTATAATTGCTTATGGACTCTCCAGCACACTGCTTGCTTTTCTCGAATGTGACTCGTTAAATGAGGTAATTTCGTTTTGGAAACAAATTTGTTGTTAATACCATGTTTATTTCAGCCAATGTTTTAGTCTTTGTGCGCGCAACAAGTTGTAGGTTTTTGCCCCTAAACTTTTGAGCAAAATGGCTACTCTTTTTTATCTGTATGAAAAATGTTTAAAACTTTAATTCTACTCTTTTGAAATAGGTAGTCCATGTCTCCACACTGTCGTCATACTCCTTCAATTTTTTTGAAGACAGCTGGGGTGGCAAATAATTTAGCTTGAAATTACTTTGTACCCTAAGGTTCACAATAATCTTGTAATCTCTCTAAACTTCGAAAGTTCACTAAATAGCAATAAATGTAAATATTCGCTTTCACACGATTCAAAAGACTGTTCTAATTCTACTGGTGAAGTCTCATCGAGAGTTTGTTAAATTTCTTTAGCAATTACTCGTGAAGCCTACTCATGCGCCTTACTTAAAACTACTTCTCTTTCCTCACCACTCATGTGCAACAGAAAAGTCTACTCAACATTTACTAGCTTTACTTCAGGCTAGACTTACTAGGTATAATTTCTAATTTTTACTGACTGATTTTGCAACTTGCTCGTTCCAAAGTTTACAAAAAATGTTAGATGTCTGTTCAACCAACTAGTTTACTCATTAATTGAGGTCATATCTCCCAATATGTTCTATAAGCTGAAGTAAGCTTAACAGGAATACCAACTCCCCTAGCAGATAAACTGCCTACTAATCTTAGGGGCATTGCTATACATGTAACCTTTGGCTGAACTTCACAAATATTTTCGTTATCTCACGATAATGGTACAAGATACAGTGCGCCAACCATTTAGAACAAAAACCCATGAGCACAACTTGATGTTACGCATGAACGCAAGATTTAAGTGCTTGAAGGATTTTACACCTTGTTATCTATTCAAGTAAAAGCTTTTTACAGTACTCAATTTCTGTTCTTTGAAAAATTCCTTGAAAATTTCTTCTGGAAAAATTCCTTGTTTACTTAGAACCTGTTTAATAAACCTAATGTTTTAAACATCTGAACAGCTTCTGTCTAGAATGCGTTTACATACAGCAGCTTATTATAATAGCTTATTTACGTATGATATTTTCACTGTTCTTCCACTAAATGGTTCCACTATTGCATTTAAAAAAATAATTTAAATTACAATTAAACTCATTACTTAATTGCCAGTAATTTTAACTTTTTCTCATGGTTGCCCTTTTTAAGTGTTAGGTTATGGCATTCACACACTTAATGAATAGTGCCAACACTTATTAATAAGACTAATAGATTTTGCCGCAATAAACTTCTTTTTACATTTACTTTTACACAGTAAGTTATAATTTTAAATTAGTCCACCCAAGGCCAGCCAAGAAATAAACCTCCACTCTTAACCCCGACACAGTACCGGAGCTTGGTTTTCTAAATTTGTTCTTCAGTCCCGTAGTGGGAGCTTTGCTCTGCCACCCCAAGACCCAAAAAATACCATTTTGGGTGGTTGTCACCACGCCCACCCGTCCAGTCCATTGGCCACAGCTCCTCCCTCAGTCTGGCCATGCCTGTAGAATTTGCTCAACAACTTGGTCCCAATCGGTTCAGGTGTTTAACAATGGTTACATCTAGCTTACGGGTTTTTCATTTTAGCAAAGCCAGCTTGCCCACAACTACTTTTCACAATAATGGACCTGTAGCGGTTTCATGTAGGCATGACTGCTTTCCTACCTCATTGCCAAATTGTAGTGTTTGCTAAACACATAATTAAATGGTTAAGCTCAGAAGAGCTAACATAATCAGACTCAAACAGGTGAGGATTAATAGTAGGAGAGCAACAGCTGGAATAGCTGCTGCACTCATACTTAATCACTATTAGTTAGCAACACTCACAGCTCATTGGCTGTGCAGACATAATGCCATGAAGTATAGAGTGTATTACAAGTCAGTAAAGGTATTGCACACTTGTCTGAAACCAGAGGTGTTCCTCCAACAACCAAAACACTACACTACTCAATGACCAAAATTTGTTAGCCGCCCCACCATGCTTCACTGCCAGGCATGCCATTTCAGTACAGATAATGCATTACGGTTTAGATTAGGTTAATTTCCAAACCAGCCATGTGAGCCTAATGAAACTCACTGTGGTAATGCGTCTTGTGCCCCTCAATTGATCTAGGTTATACCAGGACTGTGCTGACCGTATGAGCTGTTCTATTGGCCTTTGTATGGGAAGCCTAAATAGCATTATTTTTTCTTGCTCTTGATTAGCACTATGAATGTTTTTTTTTATCTGTCACTGTTTAAGCACATCTTTCGGCACATTTGTCGCTCTTAAGCTGTATTTTCTGGATTTATTATCCTTGTCTCTTTAGCCATATCTGCTTAGTTTACGCTCAGTGCAGTCACCTCTTTCGCTCCCCTTTCTACGTTTTCCCACTGAGTATTATCTCTAGCTCTTCGCCGTGTGCTGCTTTGATGTTAAAAATATGGCTATATTAGAAAATCACGGATGGATATAACCAAAGTGTTGACTTGGCCTTAGTTGTTCGATAAAAGAGTAACAAATGAATGTTTTGTTTCCGATTCAGAAGCAGCTTCCAAGTTCATTCTTTCCTAGTTTTGTCTGTCCATTTTGATGAATTTTAAGCTTTCAGAATAATTTAAATAACAGCTAACTGTCATTCAGACAAATCTCTTTTTGTGTACCACTGTTACAATGCTCATTCGTGTTTTTCATACAAATTAATTTATTTAAATGGATTAATATAAAGATAATAATATTTTATTTCACAACATTAAAAAGGGTATCTACCCCAAAACAAAACTTGTTAAGGATTCCCGCCAAGCTTTTCGGCCGTGTAAAGTCGTGATCTCAAACGCCAAACTCTTACACCAAGCAAATCCTGCGGAGTAATAGTTCGAAGGTTAAAGGAAATGTATGAAAATTGCTTAATGCACAATTTTCAATTATTTCGTTTAACGTTTGAAATTTTAGTTGGTGAGATTATCTTAGGAAAAGACCTTGGCTTTTGATATCACGAATTTATACGACCAAAAAGCTTGGCAGGAATCCTTAACTAGCTTTGTTTTGGGATACATATCAGTTATTTTTGGTCCATTTGTATTTTTTTAGCGATTATGAGATGGAAAAACCAATCTATACTTTACTGTTACAACTTCCATCACACGCCAGTTCGGTCATGCCATCGCAAGTTCGGGAACCCACGTATCCTTCCGAGCTTAATCAGGCTGGCACAAACAACTGCCACTCGTCTCCTGTCATACACCCATCCCCTGCCGTTATCGAACTGTGTGATCGCCAAAATTCTGCCCATTTGCTTAAAAACCATTACCACCGCAAACAAGATTCTCAGATCGTAAGCCAAGAGGAAATCTTGCAGGGCGAACAGCAAAGGTGTACTATTTTAAACGACAAGCGTCCGATCATCATTATTGGTGATTCCCACGCCCGTGACCTCCGTTTTGGCAGCAACAAGGACTCTCTTACTTGGACCTGGCCGGGGATAAAGGCAAATGATCTTATCGATAAAGTCCCGTCTATCCTCGAAACTGTGAAGCAAGATGCAATATTCATAATCTGTTTGGGCTCCAACAACATCGGTCTAGATAGGCCTAACAGAATTGTGTCCTTTGTAAAAAAAAATATTGATATGATCCTTGCCAGTCCGTTTGGTACTGATATCACTATTCTGGCTCTTCCACCAAGATTTTATTCAAACAGGTCGGAGAACGACCGTGAGGTCTCCCACACGAATACCCTCCTACGAAATTTGTGCATCGAGTTAAACATGAATTTTATCTCCATTGACTTCCAAATCTGGGCACAACGCCAGCTACAAGATAGGGAAGGCTTACACCTCACGGCACGAGGGAAATTTGTACTTGCTAGAGAGGTGGCACGGATCCTAAATAGAGAGGAAAACGAAACAATGTAATGGGAACTAATATTTTCAACTTGACACAATGTGCTTCTCTTGCGACGTGCCAAAAAAACACGGATCTGCACTGCGTTCTTTTAAATGCCCGTTCCATTGTTAAAAATCTTGCACCATTTTTTGCCTTATTAGCTAGTCTTAAGTTTGATATTTTGTTTATAGTTGAAACCTGGCTTAATAGTTCCATTACTGATGCTATGATTACCAGAAATCTCCCATACTCGGTCCTTCGGAGAGATCGCGGGTCGCACGCGGGTGGGATATTAATCATTTTTTGCTCTGAGATTCGGGTGGCCCATGGAAAAACTGGTGTTAATACTGAAGCAATGTCCGTACACTTGCCCGCCTCAAATTTAAATTTTATTTTAGGATATTTACCAAATAGCCTTTGCGAGCAGGCAATCTCAAATATGTGTTGCTTCATAACTGAAGCGATGCATAACTCTTACCTTAATGTAATAGTTGGAGACTTCAACTTGGCCTCGGCCAATTGGTCAACTTTTACGGCGACTATTCGACAGCACCGGGTTTTCCTGGACTCTATTCGCCCACTGGGGCTCCGTCAACTTGTGGATAAACCCACAAGGGGGTCTAATACCCTAGATATTGTTCTTACACAAGATGACCGCTTGGTTTATAATACTTGCGTCATTGATAACTTGGGAAGTAGTGATCATTCTATGGTAACCTTCTCGGTAAACTGCTTGACTCCTCGGTCTTCTACGACGGGGCAAACTACTTGTAAGATTGATTTTAATCTACTACGCCACCTACTAGGACAGATCAAACTGGGGAAAATGTTTTACTCACCATTCTTGTTCTATCCAGTCGGTTTGGGACTGTTTCCTTAAACTGATATTTGGTTGTACCGATGTCTGTCGCCTGGCCACCAAGACCCCAGATCGCAAGACTGCGTTCCTTCCAAAACATCTCCGCAAATTAGGACTTAAAAAACTACGGCTGTGGCGTCGTTATAGGGACTCCCGTACCCAATTAAACCTTGCAGCTTATGACACTTGTAGTTCAGCTTACAGTGCTGCAGTCTCTGCTTGGCACACCAAATTGGATTCTGCGGTTATTGCCGAGGGCAGTCTGTCTGCCCTTTTTAGGCACTATCGAAAGATGACTGATACTACACGTTCTATTCCCCCACTTTTGGTCGGCGGTTCTTACGTTACCAACAATTTTGACAGGGCTGTTGCCCTCAACTCCATCTTCATTTCGAATGGGATGTGTGATAACGGGACTATTCCACCACTTACACCTTCTGGGTTAGATCCCGGTAACACATGTAGGACATTAATAATTGACACCATCGACATCATGCAGTCGATTCATCACCTTAAACCCAGTCATGCCGTAGGTCCAGATGGTATTTCGGCGTACTTTCTTAAACAGATTGCTTGGGAAATTTTGCCTGCACTAGTGTACCTATTTAATTTTTCTTTTGAGTGTGGAGAAATCCCTGTGGTCTGGAGACAGGCCATTGTTGTACCAATTTTTAAGAAGGGCAATGCATCCCTGCCCAACAACTATCGCCCTATTGCCTTGACTTCTGTTATTTGTAAGGTAATGGAGTCAATTGTACGTAAGACTATGCTGGATCATTGTGTAAAACACCAATTATTAGACGTTGCCCAGTTCGGCTTCCTCCCAAATCGTTCAACCACACTACAATTGTTGGTAGCTCTGGACCGCTGGACTGCAGCTGCGGATTTGGGCATAGGTTTTGATGTGGTTTATTTTGATTTTCAGCGTGCCTTCGACTCGGTGGTTCATACAAAGCTTGTGGCCAAACTCAAACAATTCGGTTTTGATGGACAACTGCTGAACTGGCTTTGTGCCTTTTTACGGGAACGTCAGCAACAAGTCCGAATTGAAGATTCACGCTCTACTCTTTTACCTATTTTAAGTGGGGTCACACAGGGCTCCGTCCTGGGGCCTCTACTTTTTGTCATTTTTATTAATGATCTTCTACCATCAACTGGGTCTGGTGATGATTTAAACCTCAAGTTTACGGATGATGTTAAGACGGGTCTGGAAGTACTTGATTTCGCTGACCATCACAGGCTAAATAACACTGTAGCTGAGGTCACTGCTTGGTCCACACGGTGGCAGTTGCCTCTCTCGAACGAGAAGTGCTTCTCTTTTTGCTTAGGGAGCTCTCCCCAACTATCTCCATATACTTTGAACGGTCTACAGTTAGAATGTAAGAATGAGATCAGGGACTTGGGCGTCTGGTTTACGTCCGATCTCAAGTCTTCAACCCATTGCAGGAAAATCGCGGCCCAGGCCTTCCGTCGCCTCTACATTGTTAATCGGTGTTTTTCCCGTGCCAATTCTGAAACTCGTGTCTGGGCGTTTAAAGTGTACGTGCGACCAATCCTGGAGTATGCCAGCCCAGTCTGGTCTCCATACTTACTCCAGGACATTGACCTACTCGAGTCCGTTCAGCGCCACTTTACTAGGTCACTAACTGGTCTCAGACATCTCCCTGCTGGGAATAGATTACAACGCTCAGGCCTGGAGCCGCTGGAATTACGACGTCTCTACGCAGACCTCTCGCTGACTTTTAAAATTGTGCACAACATGTTCGCACTTGATTTTTCCTTTTTCGACTTTGTGGGTAGTTCTACGACACGAGGACACTCATTGAAACTTAGGTGGGCTAGGTCACGACTTGACTGTCGCTTGAATTTCTTTGCACTTCGCGTTATACCTCCATGGAACGCTTTGTCTGAGGACATTGTACACTCCCACACTCTTTCGGCCTTTCGTCGTGCCCTACATGACCGCGATCTCCCTGTATTTCTTAAGCGAACTTACTAATGTTTTTTTTTTAACCGTATTTAGGGGCGGTGTAAGTGGGCAACCCTTCCGTTTCCTGGTCGCCATTTTTTGGTTGGGGAAATTCAATTTATTATTATTATTATTATTATTATTATTATTATTCGTTTGTGTACGACGTCAGCTGCGGTGCGGTCGTAATTGACGCAAAATGTAAGCAATGAAGCGTTCGTAACATCTAGAGGAAAAAAATATATAGGCTATAACCATGTCAAGATGCTACAGCTGCGAAAATAAATTAGGCAACCAAAATGACTGTGTGACGTGCTCAAATTGTAAGGCCAGATATCACTACGATGATTGCTCCGGAGTATCTGCGGCGTCTTGGAGAGCTAAAGGAAAAAGTAAAGATAAGTGGAGATGTACGATATGCAGACAAAAGGACAAATTATCCGAAAAAGACAGAAAAAATAGCGAAAATGAAGAGGATGGAGAAGAAAACGGAGAAGAAGTAATAGACATGATAAACACGAATGAGCAACTAGAAGATACAACCAAACAAACAAGCAGTAAAAAAGAGACTGAACAAAAAAGTGATAAAAAAAAAAGTGAAGATGACGATCAAAATGGACAAAAAAAGCAAACAGAAGATTTCACAACACTGAGAGCATTATATGAAAAAATGGACTTAAAGATAGATAAAATGTTGGCTAAATACGATGAGCTCATGGGCATTAACAAAGAAGTAAAAGAAATTATTAAGTCTCTAGACTTTATGAGCAAAGAACAGCAAGACCTTAAAGAAGAAAATAAAAAAATGAAAGAGAAGATGGGAGAACTGGAAGAAAGACTAGGCCAACTTGAAAATAAAGAAAAACAAACCGAAAATTTAGAAACAAAAATGCAACAATTGGAAATAAACACTAGAGAAAAAGAACAATACGATAGAAACAGAAACTTGGAACTAAACCAAATGGACTGGCTGGAAAATGAAAAATTAGAAGATGTGGTGAAAAAGGTGGCAGAAAATTTCAAAGTAAGAAACTTCAGACCGGAACACATAGAAGTAGCCCTCCGTATACCAAATAAAAACAAAAACAAAGCCAGTACGATTATTATCCAATTTAAGTACAGGGAACATAGAAACGAGTGGATGCAGAATAGAAAGAGAGTTGTGACAAATGACGACATGTTCCGAAACGGAAATAGACAGCGAATTTACATGAATGAAAATATGAGCCCCTACTACAGAAGTTTGTTTTGGAAAGCAAAAAATTACGCTAAAGAGAATGACTACAAATATGTGTGGTTTTACAACGGAAAAGTGCTAATGAGAAAAAATGAAAATGTGCAAGAGGTAAAGTCGGTTCGCTCCGAACTAGACTTAGTGTAAGTACCATGTAATGCAGAATTCGTAAA
>JAHWFP010086363.1:5042-21267 GCA_023313725.1 Lithobius niger
CCCTCTTTCATCAAACAGGATTCTGACCTCTTTCTTGGTCTTGGACCGTCTCCATCTTTAGGGATCATTGTTTTCTGCCGAACCGATGAAACACATGAAAAAAAGTCGATTAGATTTGCATAAAAGAGAACAGTTATTAATAATAATTTATATTATTTTTTTTTAGCCTATGTATTACCTATTTTATTTTATGTTATTTATTATTCTTCTTTGGTTACGTCTTCTTTTTTTGTAACGAATAACGTTTTTCTAATTTCTTTGTATTATATGCTTTGGTCTCTTGTTGCTGTTCCATGACTGTGCGTGCTTCCTTGACTGGAGGAGACTGCCACGCAGGGGTGCTGCCGGGAGCACAGCTTTTTTTCACTTTTTTTTCACATTCCCACTTTTCATTTTTTCACAATTTTCACATACCGGCTTCTCATTTTTTCACATTCCCACTTTTCATTTTTTCACATTTTTTACATACCGGCTTCTCATTTTTTTCACATTCCCACTTTTCATTTTTTCACATAACGGCTTCTCATTTTTATTCACATTCCCACTTTTCATTTTTTCACATTTTTCACATACCGGCTTCTCATTTTTTTTCACATTCCCACTTTTCATTTTTTCACATTTTTCACATACCGGCTTCTCATTTTTTTCACATTTTTCACACACCTACTTTTCATTTTTGTATCACTATTTCTTCGTTATCATATAACACACCACCAGGGCTCCTAGTCCTCCTATTTTTTTTAAAGGTTTCCTATATAAAGCTCCTATACATCGTGAAATGCTCCTATATTTCGTACACTTTTCTCTTTCGAAAAGGTGTTTCCTTGCTACGCTAATTATTGGGATGATCCTAAGAAGAAGTACATCGATCTCTATGTTCCGTGGCACTGCAGCATGTTATGACAAAGAAACATGAATGGGTTGAGACACCAAACACGGCCAAGTAAACCATGTACCGACTGTGCATTCTAAAGTGATTTGTAACGTATTGTATTGTAGTACAACCAAAAATAATATTTTCAAATATTACGATGGCACACTCTGCCACAGCACCCATGCTAATAATTCCAACAGACCTCCTAAAAATTATGGTTAATTTTCCCATAAAGTGCCTATTTTTTAACAAAAAAATCCTACATTTCCTATTTTTTATCCATTGAAGTTGGCTGGGAGCCCTGCATCAGTTTCAGAATTCTTTAATAAAAATTTTCCTCTTCCAGTAACCATTGTTGATTTCTCTGTGATACAGGGGGCGAAAGCGAATTCAAAGCGACTCCGCCCATAAACCAACCAAATTTTGTGTGTTCTAACCACAGTCATGCCCAGTAATTCCGGGGCTAAAATTAGAGCGGATAATTTGATTGTTTTTACCTCATTTGTGTGTTTTGCTTTTTTTTCACACCAACACTCGTTTTTTTCACATTTTTTCATATTTTCCACAGATTTTTTTTTTTTTACCACTGGCAAATTTTCATATTTTTCACATTTTTCCCCACCGGAAGCATCCCTGGCCACGGCATTTCATTTGAATCACGTGCAAGTGTTGTAGGCATTATTTTGTATTTTTTTTTGTATTGTGAGGGTAATTTAGATTTCTTTGAAGCTGGAAAATGGGTGTTTTGAGTTCTTCCTTATGTGAAACAATGTAATTATTTTTTTTCTTTTTTTTTTTTGTAGGTGAAGATACCATCAGTCTGAGGTGAAATGATATCTTTCTTCATCGTTCTCTTTATCAAGATGAGTGAATTAAGCAACGGTTTGTAAAATAATTTATCAAGTCTCCTCAATCAATCAAATAGTGGTCGTTGTTCAAGCTAGCTCTAACTAACGCCCTCTACCGACAGCAAGTGGCGGCAGGTGAATCAGTCGCGAATCGGCGCGCTTAGCGGCCTTTTACATATACTTCCCGTTTTGCTTTCGAGGTCCAGCAGGTAGTTTAGTACATGTTCGAGCATAGGGTTTAGACAAATAGCAAAAATAACTGAACGAGCGCTAATGCTTTTTTTTCCTAAACGGCAAAGCTTTGTCGTTTAGGGAAAAAAAAGCATTAGCGCTTTCGTCTCCCCATGGAATTCACAGCTGTTTAGATAGACATATAAAAAACGATTTAGAGTTCATTCGATCAAAATTATAATTTGAATTCAATTCCAGAGAACAAGGATAGTTTTTACTTATTGGTGACGTCAGAAAGTGAATACAATTTATGTTTGAAATGTTCCTGATCCACCCTTACACAGTGGTCCTAATACATTGGTGCACTAAGAAATTTTGTGTGTGTGTGTGTGTGTATTGGGAGGGGGGTTTAAGCGGTATAGCAACGAGGGGGGGCACTTCAAATCCCTCGGAACACTGTAATTCACTAATTTCAGTGCTTTTGCGACGTTTACATCAATTTCAGTACTTTTGCGACGTTTACATCAATTTCAGTGCTTTTGCGAAGTTTACATCAATTTCAGTGCTTTTGCGACGTTAACATCAATTTCAGTGCTTTTGCGACGTTTACATCAATTTCAGTGCTTAAGCGACGTTTACATCAATTTCAGTGCTTTTGCGATATGTTTACATATCTTCTTAACATTCGTATCCTATTGTTAAATTAATTCGTACGCTAATTGTTAAAAAGTACTTTTTTTATAAGTTTTTCTCTAAAAAAAAAGCTTTATTCGTTGCTTTTTGCCAAATTCTTCTCTTAACTTTTGTTCTGTTTGCCCCCCTCCCACCAAAGTGGCTCCGCTGTCGTAGTACTGCAACAAAACAACGTTCAACAAACAGGTGGCAAGCTTCTAAGAATGTCCGGCAGTTTCCCAGTATAACACACAAGTACCACAAAGGTTCGTCCTTCTCAAAATACGCCTTCGAGCTGTAGACGTCTCGTTGAACCAAATGTTGAAGTGTAAAATGCTTCTCGAAGCCATGCGTCATTCGGTAATAACACTCGAAGCCTTGGAGACACGTGATTAAAATGCCCTGCCCTTGGTACAAGCAGCTATGGAAGGAAGCATGTTGTACCCTATTTTTTACTCTCATGTCGACACACAAAATAATAATCACCATTTCGACCCAGTCAGTCGCCAATTAACTTCCCCGCCGTCCGTGGAGGGTGTAATTAGATTGAAGACGAGAGGTCTGTTCAACCCACTTCCCCTTTCTCCCCCCCCCCCCCCTCCCTAAAAAAAATAAGTTCCTTTGGACAAGACTAAAAAGAAACGCAAAGGACCTCCCAATGATTTGTTAAGATTTTTTTTGTATTGTTTCAAAAAAAAAATTAAATTTGATTGTTGAGGTCCTTACTTTGTAGGGTTTTTTACTTGTTTATCATACTTTAGTGTGATTGTTGTGACCAAGCCTTCAAATGCACGCCGAAAATTAAAAGTAGTAGTTCGTGTTGATGTCTTTGTGGCTGTGTTTCCGCCTACCAGGAGGTATTTTTCAGTCTCGTCCTTACGATCGTGAAATTTCACTTGATTAGTCCAATAAATTTAACAAGGGCCTGCCTTGTTTATTTTCAACGCATTCACGTCTGTAACACTGTAAGCACTCATATTTTAAAGGTTTATTCTCAGCCTATGCTATTTGTAAAACGCCTTTGTTTTTCAAGTTTTCTGTGTTCATATTAAAACACGTGTTTATACAGTGTAAAAATAACTGGCCTTGTAAGTGTCATACACTAAAAATATAATAAAAACACAAACGAAGCATAAACGCAGTAAACTGCCTGCATTAAAGACTGGCCTTGACAATACAAAATACACTAATTTGAGAAAGAAAGAAAAGATAACGGCCCCGACTGGGACTCGAACCCTGGACTTCCCGCTAACTAGAGTGGGCACTCTCACCACTACACTACCGGCTGCAGGCCCCACTGGAGCTAAGTAGCTGTTCAGTCTTTCTCAGTGATGACCTAACGGTCACAAACGCATGCGCACGGAAAGCAACTTGACTTCTTGATCACCACACTAAAAATAATGCAAGCAAAACACTAATTTACACTAAATTGACATCGGGTTAGCGTGATGTCACCATCGTGCGTTTGTTAGAAAAGAAGTATACCGAAATCCGCCGTTGTTGCCCATAGTGAGCCTTATTATTTTTGTCCAATTTCAGGTTTTTAAAAGATCCTACAAATCACAAATTTTCCCTCCCGTCCTGAGATAACCTTAGCACTCAGCAGATTATGTCGACCGGATTCTTTCTTTCTTTTTTTTGGGGGGAGGGGGTGGGTGGGGGGGGGGTTAGTTTAAACAATAATGCACGACGATTACCTATTATCAAAGATGGAACTACTAGAGAAGATGGTTCATTCCAGAGTTCCGGTATAGTATTCTTTTTCGAAGAATGTACTGATTCGCACCGTGGCGTGGCGTGACGTCATATTCACCACTTCCGACAAAGTAGCCCAAACAGCCAATCAGTGTGCTGTCGAACAGCCAATCATAGTGCTGCAAGGAAGCACGTGACTAGTGGATTTGCACACAACGGAGTTTTAGAAAACAAAAATAGCGTCACACAAAAACACAAACTCTTAAAAAAGACGAGAAAAGTAATTTGCTTTAGTAAAAAAGCAAACTATATTATATAATAAACGAAGATTAGTTTTTTTTAATGAATTTCCGTTTATCGAGCAAGCCAACAGTCTCATTTTATATCTCCTTCTGGCGCCATGGCTAACGCTGGGTGCGCGTCAAAAAGCTACAGTCTCATTTTATAGACGCGTTTCCTTGCAGTTCTCTGATTGGCCGACTTTGCTACTTTCGCTTCTTCCGGATTAAAAATGAAAAATTCTGCGTAACGGTCGCCTCTATACGCGAATGTTTACTTACAACATTCTCGATTTGTGTTTTCGATAACGAAAATATCGCCACGTGCGTTACAGTATGTTTAAATCGCCCGCTGCATCTATTGCAGGTGGAGTTAATATGACGACACTGTCTCCAGCATGGCCGTCTCCTTCCTGTAAGTTGGCCGTCTCCTTTCCGCAACATGGCTGCCACGTTCCCACATCATGGCCGTCTCCTTCGTTTAATCCTTGGCCTGAACCAGAAGTAAGTTTGTAACATGAAAAATGCCATATTGGTGCTTCTTGTTCCTACCAAAATTATCGTTCTTATTTGCCTATTATGACCGACGACTCGCAAGGTCCGCACAGACACACATATATGCTATGTCAACAAGCTGGAACCCATATACTTCAATTTAATGCGTAGGATTATGAGGTGGGAAACCTGCTTTGTATAATCTTCAATTCGTGCCCTTCCGCTCGTGAATTACTCCCAAGGTGGTCACGTGGGTAAATAAATATCGCAATTGATTGCTGGAGAGAAAACACTTTTCTTGTTTTCCGTGACTTACTGAGTGTTTGTATTGGCGTATTTCTCACAGCTCAAGTGCTACATTGTATTATCCAATCTGGCCGCCATCTTGTTGATCTAACTCGTCTACGGGTAGGCGGCGCACCATTCTCGTGTCACGATTAGAGCGACGCCCTACTTCAAGAAACTGTTATTTATCGAAAGAGTACTTTAAAGTAGCGAATCAAAAAAAAATGTTTTATTTTAAACAACTGTTGCAGAGGGACAACTCTTTTAACAGAATTTGGGGTAGAGTTTCGACACAACTTGTTGGTAAAATGTGTCGAAATTTTCTCTAAGAACATGTCTGATTAGGGCTCTACTACAGTACCGCGCAGGATCTTGGATGAATAATAAATAGCATACGCGACTGTATTGGGCAATATGGCCGCCGACAGCTCCACTGATGCGATTAATTTGTCTTGTTGCCGCTTTCTGTCAGCCGAGGCCGATAGCTACAGTTGCAAGAACGACAAAGTTCTTTACCTTGAAACACATTCTGCATGCACGAACATGTCGCTGTTGAATTTATTCCAAGCACAGAGAAACAGCTTAACTATGGCTCAGTGATAACTGTAAAAACTCTTTTAAAAGTATCTTTATAGATAAAAGTGCATTGAAAAAAGTTAAAGCCCTTGAGCATGTCTTTGACAAAATAAGATTTTGGCGACGTTAAATCAACTGGCTTGGAACTACGAGCTGAAACCTGCTGTTGTACTCTCGGATGGCCTCGTGCAGACGGTGGAATACAAAATGAGGCTTACAATATGGCTTACAACGTGGCATTTATTCGCTCCTATGCCTAAGGGCGGGTTTACGCAACCACAATTTTCTCGCTCACTAGATTTTACGTTGTGAATACTAAATCTGACGGCTGCTTCTCGCCTTTACAGGAGAATGCGGTTTTCGAGTTGTAACCATAACAACAACGCGGACGCAGATTTTTTCCTTCGTGCCTCGTGACACCACGTACGTTCCATGCAACATGGCAGCGTCGATTTATGACAACAAGATAACAATTTTTACTACAGTACAAGACAACGGACTGATTTCTGAACGCTGGCATTCGATGATTTGTTTTCGACTCGATAACCCCGACGTGGATGCCATGTTGGATTTTGATTTCTTGCTGCGAGCAGCTGTTTATTCTACCGATGTCTGATCACTGCTATAGAAGCTGTTCTTTGTACGAGAATAGCAGATTTTGGCAACAGTGTGAAATGACAACAATGTTGCAGCAATGTTTAAAATCAATGTTGCACTTTGTTCTTATCCGTGTTATTTGTAATACATTTAATTTGCTAACTATTACCGCATTCGTTTAGAAGAAACGGGGAAACTAATCGTAAATAAATAACGGTTGCCTAGCAAACAGCGTTCGGCGAGCGAGAAGGCCTTGATGCATAAACGCGCCCTAAGCCTCTCCTCTCTTGGATTCATTGAACACCCAGAATAGAATAGTGAAGCATGCCTACAATATTTGCCACACTTTTTACTGATCGAACTTTCTTATTGGTAATAAATACTGTATAACAATTATGATTATCCTAGTTTTGATATTTGTTTTATTGCACAATTTTAGGCGTGTTCATTTTGTTTGTAACCTATGGATTCTTCCATGTAAAATAGGTAGCCTACGTAAGAGACTTGAAAAGTTTTCCCTCCTGCGTGAAAATAAATTCGTGACATTAATTTTTTATTGTATATTACTGGTGTTTTTTTTTATTATGCTCTAAGAAATCGACAGGCGTGTTTCTTCAAGAGTTTCGTAACTACCAGATCATTACTATATCATGCGCCACGGATCTCAGCCGTGACACGTGTATCACGTGAGTGGGCTAGTCCAATCAGATGGCGAAACAGCCGTTGTTCTCGTTCGTCATTGGCTAATTCATGGTGATGTCACGGCAGAGGGCTTGATGGACTCATGGAGCTATACTACCATCATATGTCTATGCATGGCCAGTAAACTCTTCGACCCGACCTATAACAATATTAGGGGGTGGGGAGTAGACAAAATGGCCGCCACGAATGGCCCGTTTCATTAATTTCTTCGAGGACTATTCGGGAATTGGCCAAGCAAATCGCATCGATGAATTTTTGAAAGGTGAGTCCCGCCGTATACTGCCAAACAGCGCTAACTGGCAAAAAGCGTAGTAATTCACTAACGTAATCCCAGTAATCACCCGGAAAATAGCTTACACATACACATAAATTAACGGAACAAAACGGCTTCACCGTTTAAAAAATAAACCCACGAGAGCTGACGGTATCGCCAAACTCACAGCTGTGAAGGTATACGAATCAAAACGGATTAGAGTTTACTCGAACGCAACGAACTATAATTTGAACTCCAATTCCAGGGCATAAAGACTGTTTTTTACTCAGCTCGTCAGTAAATAGCGACGTGTTCGCTTACCCACAAAGTGTTTCAAGGAAGGCAGCATTTTTGTACGGAAGGTTGACAAAAAGCGGCAACAAGACAAATCAATCACATCACGGCGCTTTTGGCGGCAATATTGTCCACCCCAGTCACGTTTGCTTTTTCCTGCCTCCCGTGGTCTATGCTGCCATAGAGCTATAGCTTGAGTAGTATCATAGAGCTATACTGTTCCACGTAGTGGCCAGGGTGATAATAGTAGGCATATAACTGAGTTCTCACGATGACAATTACTTGGCCGAGCGAGAGGTGCACCAATTCATACGCCTTCCGTTAATGTGTAAAATTGTGTAACCAATCCCCTACACTATTTTTGCCCTTGTGTTCCTCTTAGGTTATATTATTTATGCCCAGTAGTCTGTCAAACAATTGAACATCGATCTTTACAAGTGCATCTGGATAGCACTGCCACCACGCGTGGGATTTGAAGTGTCATTGAAAAAAGAAGCGATTGCGTTGTTGCTCCAAAAAATGTGAAATTGGGAGTAAAGGCTCCCGCGCACTGGGCGGTCAGGTCGTGCGGCCAGTGGTCGTCGCGGCAAAAAAACACGGCGACATGCCGCGCGGCCACGTCGTTTTTCATTGATAATTCTCGATCACGTCGTGAAAAATGAACACAGAGCAAGTGTTGACCGCCCTGTGGTCACCTGAACGCCGCTTGAGATCCCAGTGGCCGCCACGACTGTCTGGCCGCGGCGGCCAAGTGCGCGTTGCTACATATACCGTAAGCATTCTCATTGGCCTCAGCGACCTGGCTACTCGGCTTGGCCGCCGTGTGCGCGTGGGCCCTAATAATGCTTTATTTTTACCGTTTGTAATTCATACTGTATTCATCACACTAAAAGAACTTTCATTGTGGTATATTATGAAGGGGCTTTGTGTTGTTCATGTAGTGCTCTGGGTCACTGGCATTACAGATCGGGTTTCCTTACTGCAAATCCTAAGCCATCCAATGGAAAACCCGAATGTGTCCGAAAATATCTGAGGTAGGAATTTCATCTGCGAATCTGTGAAGTTCATGTAACTGAGCTCAGTTGTCATGAAATTTCAACCACATCCAAACACAACTGCGAAGGTTATCGTTCACAAGCAGAATTTTGGGGCGCCGCGCTGACCCATGCCTTTCAAGGTTAGCTGCCCCAGCCAGCCGAAACCGAGTCAGCAGCTGACAAGTCGTGGACCGAGCCGTGGACGCGAGGGGGTGGTAGCGCAATTACGGTTACGGTTACGGTACGCGCCTGACAGGGGTAAAATTAAAACAATTTGATGAGAACGATATAGATCTGCCTGCAAATGAGTAATCCGTCGCTGTATGGTATGGATGGGTTTATAATTCAGTTTAGATTCTAAAAATTATACAACTCGGCAAAATCAGTATTTTTTTTTTCACAGATTGTACAAATTTTGTTTTCTACTAAGAATCGGGAAGCTGAAGCTGGTTGATAGAGGCGAGGGGATACGGCCTGGGCATCCTGGGGGGCCTGGGCCAGTACGCCTCTGATGATATCCAATCGTAGTGCAAGGAAACAGTTTCCTGCAAACATAATGTGGAACAAACTATAGTGTCCGTGGCCTATCTTGAGTTCGCCCCAGAACGACACAGATAATCAATTGTATGTTTTTGGTAGCAGAGTGCCTTGTTGATATCCGAGATGGTTACAAAAACAATGGCGGCCGTCGATTAGTGCCGCCCCCTCCAGGAAACCCGCTCGTAAAATACAGTGACCAGTTTGGCTTTTTGCCAGGTAGATCATCGACACTGCAGTTGCTACTCGCCATGGATTTGTAGACGAGTGCTCTGGATGAGGGAGCTCCCACTGACGTGGTGTACTACGATTTCAAGAAGGCCTTCGAATCGGTGGTCCACTCCAAATTGCTTGCCAAACTCTTGCTTGCCAAAGTTGCTGGGTTGGCGGGGTAATTTTATCGCGAATCGTAAGCAACGAGTTTTCGTGGATTCCGTGGCTTCTACAGAACTATCAGTTTCAAGTGGTGTACCGCAGGGTTCCGTGCTGGGCCCATTACTGTTTGTTACATTCCTGAACGGCCTGATCCCACCCGGCACGGAGTCCCATCCTTGCTTTAAATTCGCAGATGATTTGAAATCCTGCACCAATATTACTAGTTTCCAGGATGGATCTGCACTTATGGTTGACATTCAGTATGTCCACCATTGGTCCATTGTTTGGCAATTGCCTATCTCACTTGATAAATGTGGTGTCCTACATATAGGCGATTCGAACCCATCCTTCCAGTACGCCCTTGGGACCAGACCATTGAAGCCAATGGACCCTGTAAAGGATCTTGGAGTTTGGTTGACACCCAACCTTAAAGTGTCCTTACACTGTGTGAAAGTCGCTTCGGCGGCATATCGAAGACTTGCTATTGTGAAACGCTAGTTCAAAGCAGCAAATTCAGTTACCCTTGTCAGGGCATTTGTGGTGTTCGTTCGCCCACTTCTGGAGTATGCTAGTCTGGTCTGGTCGCCACATCTCCTAAAGGACGTGGATTGCTTGGAGGCAATGCAGCGCTCATTCACGCGTGGGCTCTCGGGATTCAGAGACCTTGAACCAGGTGAACGTCTCCGTAGGGCTGGTTTGGAACCCTTGGAGCTCCGTCGTCTCAAGGCAGACACCATCCTGGTCTTTAAAATCGTCAAGGGACTCCTACCAATTGACGTCCCTTTCTTCGAACGTTCAGCAACGGATAGGACTAGAGGCCACTCATATAAACTGCTTAGTCAGCAATCCCACACGGAGCGTCGAAGGAACTTCTTTGCACTGCGAGTGATTGAGCCGTGGAACTCCTGACCGAGGAGGCTGTCTCTGCAACTACCGTGGCGGCTTTTAAGCATATTTTGAAAACGGTTTCTCAAGCGTTCTTACTGATTAGTTTTCATCTATTTTAAATTTTTTCTTTACATTTTGAACTCTTTTAGCTCTTTTTCTTTTTAAATTTTTAACCTTTTTGTGTGGTGACAATTGGCCGCCCTCCTTTCCCATTCCTTTTCCCTCGTCTGGCGATGCTAACGGGAACCTTCGTGTCCCTGGCAGGTCTAACCAAGTTGGTAAGGCAGGCGTGACCTTTTCCCCTTTACCCTTCCACCAACTCGTTTTGGCCATGCTTGGGTTGAATCTTTTTCTTTTAAATCTCTATGCCTTTCACCGTATCTTTTTGCCCTTGGCTCCTTAAGAGCTGTTCTTCTGTGTTTAAGCTGGCAGTCAGAAATTCTTCAGGATCCATGCCACACCTGTTGCTCCAGAAACAAATTATTTTATTATTATACCTGCAGGACTCAAGATAAACCGCGTACACAATATAGCTCGTGTCGCTCGCTCGGCGCACGAATCCAGGTTATGTTAAGTTTTCGTTAGGCCGCGCAAAGTTAATTGTTTGGTTTGCAGGCGCGTGGTGGTGCCTTAAATTATCGCGGGTCAACATTTTTTATCTGACTCTTGGCCCACAAGCTAAACAAAAAATCATATTTTCGCCAAATTTTGACCGATTTTGATACATCCAATACACCATTTTATCCGGCTCGAAACTATCTTTTCAACAGTGCTAATTTCAAACCTCTAGCTCAAACCACTAAGAAGTTATATGGAAAAAAAACTAAGAAAAAAAAACAACAACACTGAATACTGGATGACAAATACAGGTAACTTATTAGCAAATTTGTTTAAAGCTTTCACCAAACTCTCTCAGCTTTGAGTTGAACCAGGTACATGTCGAAGAAACGTGGGTCAGTTAAATAAAATAAAAAAAAAATTAAATGACTTGTTGCCTGGTGCTTCAATTTGCAACCTCGCCCGTAAAACCAAATATATATATATATACATATATTTTTGCTTTGCCTTAGATTTTGTTTCATTTGAGGAAACGTCTAACAAATCTAGTAGAATAAAATAGAAGGTGTCGGCCAAATGAGCTTATAGTGTCCGCGGCCTATCTTGAGTTCTCCGCATAACGAATACAGATAATCGATTGTACGTTTTCAGTAGCAGAGTGCCTTGTTGATATTCAAGATGGTTACAAAAGCAATGGCGGCCATCGATTAAAGCCACGCCTTCCAGGAAGAAGTAGCCGCTCACAAAATACTTACAGGACTCAAGATAAACCGCGCCACACAATAGAGCTTTTTTTATAGGCCCAAGCGGCAGATGTTAAGTGGAAGGTACCACCTTCATTTCGGTTGCAGCATGAGGGAGGAAACCGGAGTACCCGGAGGAAACCCTCGTGCAACGGGCGGGAAACAAATGGAGAAAAACCCGTACATATACACTTCCCTCCACCAGGATCCAGCCCGGGTTTATAAGAACTTGAGATGTACAGCCAGGACCAAGAGGCTTATCGCATCTGACGCCCCAGTTCTCGGGGCTGCCCGTGCACCTAAGTTCAATTGTTGTTGACTATAGCCTCACAAAATTTACGACCGTAAACTGTGGGCGTGTTGACACTGAAAAATCTCCAGCGTATCGTCCGCCAGACGATAATAACCCAACCGCGAATATATTTCTACTCACGAGCGCCTGAATCGGTCTTCGATTCGCTATAACGGGGTTCCAGCGATAAAAGCGAAAGCAACCACCGGTGCTGCATAATTCATAAGGAGCAGACCCGGTGGCAGAGCAGCTAACCACCCTTGGGCACAGTAGGCCCCCTTTACAACGAAATGAGCAGAAACGTGAAGGCGGCGGAAAGAGAGAGAGGGTCGGTCTAACGAGGGTGTTCATAGCTCGGGTCAAAAGAATCGTTTATGCGGACGCAACAATCGGCCGATTATATTGCGAATGGCTGACACGGGGGACGACCCGCTCCCGATTGCCTGATTGGCTCCGTACGGGAGGAGCATTAGCAATAATAATAATAATAATAACTTGGCTCCACCTCATAACGTGTTTGGCACGGACGGGTTCGGGATCGACGCAGGCCTGGGAAAAATCGTCGGTTGATTAATACGAACAAGTTTTTGGGCGATACATGGGTGATTGAAGGGAGAAAACGCCTTGAATTTTAATAAAAACCATGGGAAAGTGGACTGTGCATTACAGTGGCGAGCATTGGAGGAGGGGCAGGGGGGGGGGGGGACATTGCCCTTGCCGTTTTCGGGAAAAAATGCCCTTTTGTGTAAAAAAAAATATGCCCTATTTTGGTTTTCTGAACCAATAAACGCTGGTGCTGTAGCCAGAGAAAGAGCCTAGAGACCTAAAAGGGGCAAAAATGGGCATAAAAGGACAAAAAAGAGGAACGAGCTTAAAAAAAAGGGTAAAAAAAAGACTGACAAGGGAAAAAAAATTCCCCAGAAAAAATACCACTGTTTGCCCTTTTATAAAAGTTGCCCCTGCACTCTCGATGGTCTGTGCACGCTATAGGTGCATTACATGCTGTAGGCCTCGTAGCAGAATCTGTGCGACGCGCGACGATACGTCGCAGGCAGTTGAAGGCCGCCGTGGACAAATTTTGGCCAAATTTCTGCAGTTTTGTCAATTTGTGACCGATTTTGACATTCCAATACACCATTTTAATCGTCTCGAGAAGACCTTTCCATTAGTGAAGTAGCCAGATTAATAGGATAAAGCACTGAATCGTTGTTTAATAAAAACCAATAAATATGTAGGGAACCGTATGATAAGAACGGATTTGCTGCAGAGACCTTTTTTGCTGACAATTGGTGTCACAGACAGTTGCAGAAAGTTCTGCTTTTGGGGCTGTAGGAGGCCAAAAAATAAATAAAATAAAAAGGGGACACAACGAAACCGAACGAGTCGCCGGGAAAAAAAAAATCCCTGGTTAAAAAATCCCCGGAAAGAAAATCCCGGTAAAATATGAACTTTATTATCGGGATTTTCTTATTCTTATTCTTATTCCGGGAATTTTTTATCCAGGGATTTTATCCGCGACTGGTTTTACACTGATAAGAACGAATTTCCATTGATTTGGGGAGGATGAAGGGATTTTGATCCTATACTGTTCATACCAAACTGTATGCATTTTTTTAAAGTCCGTTGATTCTCCTTTTTTTGTTTTAAGTTGCTTGTTTCGGCCACGGGATTTGAACTGGCGTTCGCTTGGTTTCAAATCGAACACGCTGACTCACAAAGCTAGCATTGCGCGTTGGGACTTTTTTCTTCTTGCATTGGACACTGGGCAGGAAAGGGAAATAATAATACAGACTTCCACATTTCAAGATTTGAAAGATCTTGGCAAAAATGGAAATCCGTTGAAAGCAGCGTAAATCGGCGCAAATTTTAAATATCTACTAAATATGAGCATGAATGTATGGATAGATTCATGAGTGATATCACGAATGGATAGACTGTTTGGATGAATTATACAATCATGATATTAGTAAACATTCGCTAATTACTCCTAATTACGCCTACTTACTCAAACTAGCTGTACGCGGCCCGCGCAGCGCTAGCTATCACTTTACTTTTCCTCAACTCATCACCATATATATATATATATATCTCCAGACATAGATAGATATAGCTCTAGATATAGATATAGCACCAGTTCCAGTTCTATGCGGGGGCCCTAGCGGTAGTATATTCGCCTACCCGCTAAGGCCCGCTGATATAGTAGCTGCGCTCCACTCCAGGCCCGTCAGCTTGCTTCTGTTTAGTGATACACACGCTAGGAGTCGTCCAGTATCGTACGGATTGAGAACCCAAAGGAATTTGTATCTGGACTAATTGAATGCGTGTAAAGCCCTCAATATGCGCCAGATCTCGCAATTTCATCGTTACCTTTACGTGTTTAAAGTTTAAAGCATAAAGTTTGTTCAGATACCAATCCTCATGCCGTACGGTACTGGACGACTCCTGGCGTGTCTGTCACTAAACAGAACTAAGCTGACGGGCCTGGAGTGGAGCGCAGCTACTATCTCAGCGGGCCTTGACTTCTGCTAATGCTTTTCGAAGCTGCCTGAAGGCAACGCATTATCAAAGATATTACTTAGCCGCAACCACCAGGGACCTGCGTTGAACTGGAAGAAGTGTCTATTTATTTATTTATTTCAAAATGATTTTACTGGCAATTACAACCCAATTACAAATTCAGAGCACAAAAAAAAAAAAAAAACACATTAAAATCAGGGAGAAAGGTGAATGGTGAGGTAGTACAAGATACTATAGAGCAGTGACACGACGTAGTATTATTGTATATACCTCTATGCTGGAGCCTTAATGGGTTAGCTGCAAGGGGCACTGCGGAAAGAAACAGAAGGGCGTCACACTGAAGCCGATGCTGTTAAGAGTGATTTCTTAGACCTAAAACACGCGATTTTTGTTGTTGGAGTTATTTTAAGCCTAAGAATTCCGCTCGTCCGTTGTTTTTCCCTCCATTTTTATTTAGTGCACCTTGCTGTTATACCCTCCAAAACCCATACTTGGAGCCAATATGGCGCAAATGTCACTGCTCTATATTTAGTTAACGTCTAATCTACGTCATCACTACCCGTTAGTTTTTTTGGGGGGGTTTGTTTCAACTCTCATATCTGTAGCTGCAATGCCCGCATTGGGACTTCCAACCCCTGCATCTGCATTTTGCAGTCTGCAATAATAAAAAAAAGTTGGAAAATAACTAAGAAAGAAAAATGTCAAGAGTCGGACCTGAAGCCATGTTATCGTAACGAATTGCGAGGTTGCAAATGGCGGCGGAATGAACTGCAAAACTCACTTTCAGCTCTGAGACGCTGACATAACGCCGCTAGATAGCAGGAAAACGAAAACGAAACAAATAACCAACATAGCCGCCAGATAGATGGTGGTGGCCATTCCGAAACGCCACCCAGCAGAAAGCCAACGTACTACGCTGTGTTGCGCAAGGCCAGCTGAGATTGCAAGGATGTGCTTCTACAGTTTCTTTACCATTAAGTATTATCTTCAAATGATCCCTCCATACTGCGCAAATCCCTCATGATTGGAAAGTTGCCACTGTCGTTCCCATCCACAAAAAGGGCAGCAAAAATAATGTTAAAAACTATAGACCTATTTCGCTGACTTCCCAAATGATTAGGGTTTTGAGCGCATCATCCATAATGTTAGGATGACCTTCCTGGTTCAAAATGGTGGCATCTCCAAGTGGCAACATGGCTTTAGAAAGGCTTTCTCTTGTACCTCCAATCTTTTGAAAACTGTAAACTACTGTACTGAAGCTTGTGAAGAGGGGTTACATTGCGATGCCGTTTTCTTGGATATTGCTAAGGTTTTCGATACCGTAAATCACTCCATTCTTCTGGGTAAGCTTACCACCAAAGGCTTCAAGGGACCACTTCTAAATTGGATAAATGAGTATCTCACGGACAGAACCCAGCGTGTGTCGGCAAACGGCGCATTCTCTACTTGGAAGCCAGTGACGAGTGGTGTTCCTCAGGAATCCGTTATTGATCCCCTTCTCTTCCTCGTGTTCATTGACGATATCCCAAGTTGTGTTA